>VXAB01005830.1:810285-959682 GCA_013399175.1 Odontophorus gujanensis | reverse complement strand
TATGGGTCTGGGGAAATGAATCTTTTATGAAGAATAAAACTTTATGATGAAGAAGTAATACTGAGGAAGCATACATCTTGATTTAAACACTTTTGGACCGGATAGATGTTGTAGAGCCTTTTAAAATAAAAGTTAGTGCAGCTCCATTTTAAGGAGTCAGATCTCTAAACGTGGTCTTTCTGGTGGCTCATCCTAAAATGTATGGCCAAGTGCACTCTCTGTGAACACCCTAACAGAGATAGTCAAGTTCCTACCTGGAAATACAATTGTTGGCCTTCTACAGAATATCCTTGGAATATGTTTTAACACTGGATTTTAAGCTGCTGTGAACTTTTTTTTTTTGTCAAGGTGCCAACCCATTCTAAATTTCGTGTATGCGAGTGTTGTTTGTTTTGTTTTGTTGGAATAAAATATATACCTCTGTGTTTTGAAATGAATGGACAACAATCAATGTTGGTTGGTTTGCAAGCATGCTTATGAAGGCAAGACCATGAGATGTTTTTGAGTACAAACCATTCTCAGCACGGCAGTAGAAGCAGAGTACCAATTTTCAACTCAGTTTAAGGCTTCCTTTCTGTTTTTAGCAGCACTATTTGACTTTGGTTAGTGGAGTGATAAAGGTGTATAGGTGATGTTTAAAGAGTAGTAATTCTTTGTGTTGTTGATCATGAACCAAAAGCAGAAACAATCTTACGCAGACTGTAATAATATATAATGACATCTAACAAGAAGTTTATATGTGTTTTTACATCTGTTATGTGAACTTGTGAGGATAGAATAACTTTTAAGCACGTCTACCACCTTGATGGTTAGTAAGATACTAATTTCTCCAAATCTTAGAGGCAAAATAAAAACAAATGGAACTAATTATCTACTTCTTTCCTACTGGGGCCAACGCATCTATGCAAAATGATGTAAAATACTTTTTTTTTTTTTTAATTGCTGGATTTTATTAAATCCGTCTGCAGCAAAGGAATTGTTACACAGAATAAGATGTCCAGTGAATAGAAAGGTTAAAGAACTGTAGCTGACAAATCGGAATTGTATTCAGCTGCTCTATCAAGCCAGTTTTATGCTGGAGTAACTAGAGATTTGTGGATTTACATCAGATTTTAAAACCTGAATCTGCAGCCTTGTCTTCAGAGGTATTTCGGTATAATTGTCTAGAAGAATTGTGCAAATAAGATTTCCAACTGAGTGTGCAATTTCAATCATATTCTAAAACTCTGCTGAATAACTCATCCAGTAGATTAGTAATGATAGGAGTTTACATTTATTTAAAATATAGTCCAATGTACTTGAAGAGCATAGCATCCTGTTAAGTTGTGCTTTTCGAGAGACAATACCAAGTATCATTGAATTTCACTTATATTTGAGCACTCTTTAAGATCCCTTGAAGATTTGCTTTAATTCTTATTCACTTCAGTGAAGTCTTGTGGCTTGGGAGACCTTTGTGAAAAACGCTATCTAACGTGAAAATTAATCATCTTCAAATACAATAAACACATTTGAAAAAAATACATCTATGCGCCACAAGTTCCTCATTCTTGTAGGAAGAGATGAATGCTCATCCATCAAAATAGAAAAGTTATTTTTTCTTCTTTTGAAGAAGTCTCAAACAAAGTAGCTGAAAATATCACGGCTAGAGTCATCTTGTAATATTGGAAAACGTGGCATGGCATCCAGTGGCAGGCTTCTTTTTGAGCTGTCTGACCTTTAATCACTGGTGAATAAAACCAACGTGCTGTCAGATCTGTTCTATTTCTCTAGGGGGTAGCTCTGTCTGACGTAGCAATGAAGCAAAACCTTTGAGAGCTTATACTCAAGGTCATGAGAGCCAATACTTTGTACTCAAAGAAGCACACACCAAAAAAAGCTAAAAAGAAACGTATCCAAACATGGCAGTGTGTTTAACACTGAGTGAGGAAGTTGTTATTTTAGTCTATAAATTATTTAGTTTTGCTTATAGCTTTACTGCAGTATTTCACTTCATTTGAGTTTAAGTAAGCTGTGCTGGAAGACCTTCACAAAGAATAGAAGCTCACTGCTTAACATCATAGATGAATAACATTTATTTCTGTTCTGCAAGCAGTGTAATGACTTAAGCCTTGTCTGTACTAGAAAGTCTTTTGTGCCAAAACCACAACACTGGATTAAAACTATGTGGATACTGTGGATAGATCATATAGTCTTACATATTCAGTATGAAATGAAAATATTGTATTTGAAATTGCTTTCATCACGATATTTTAAAGATAATTGTCTACTGAAAGTCAGTGGGGAAAGAGTTAGCTAATACAGAAGAACTGAATGTTAACAAAGAATTGTAATTAACTTTGACATTGTGGTTCATATGTTAAATGATATGTTTTCAATGCTAAGCTACTTAAATGGAAATTAGATAGTTGATGAGATTTGATTAAATTGTTTTGGTTGAGAATTTTAGGCAAAAAAGCAAATAATTCCTTACCTTCCCTATTAGCAACAACTTACGCCAATATCTTTCTCTCTAATTTGTTACTTAACTCTGGTTCACGATTGAAACTAATTTGCTGATTTTATTGTGACTGTTGTGTTCATTAGGACTGTACTCTTTGTTCAGGTCAATATTACCAGTAATGCTTTAGTTATGGTGTGATTATATATTGCTTCTAGTTAGATTTAAAAAGGAACATGTATGTCTATACCTATAGATTGACTGATAGAAAAATTAGAGTGGTCTAGGGGTGAATACTACAGCGTTCATCCCCACTGTCTAATTACTTCCTTTCTTTGATTCCCACTACACAAAGCAAATAAAAGATAATCTGATAAAACTGTCACCTCTGGTGTGCCTGTCCAAGAGAGAGGAGAAGACTTGATCTTGTGCTGCGGGGAGTATGTGCTCCTTTAGTTAACAAGAATATTGACAGCTCTCAGTTGTCTCTGTATTAACCGTGCTGTAGAAGAATGTTTTCTCTTTAAATTCATTTATGACTGTTCAATCAGTGGTATCCACCCTGTTGCTCTCTATAGCAGAACTGTATGCTATCGTTTTTTTTGTAATAGAAGCAACTTCAGTGCTCTAAAGATAGCCAAGCAATAGAGTGTTCAGAGTGATGCAGTAAGCCCAGGAGTTTGAATTAGAATTCTGTAAGCTTTAGTCATGGTAAAGTCTGTCATATTGGCAGAAGGCTTAAAATGTCCAACCAATTTTGAAACAGTGCAAAACTGCACAAACTGCAAATAGAGACCTTTCTGCATTGCTTCAGCATCTTCTCCAGGGAGATCCTGTAGACTTTTTATACCCAAAGAATTTAAAGCGTGGAGGATGCTCTGGTGATGATGTTATTTATGCGGGCACCAAGGAAGTACACAAATACGGGGTATTTAAGTTAGTCATTTGTTTGCTGCAAACCAGAAACAGTAGTTTTTGTTGTTAGCAAGTAAAAATAGGGAAAATGCAATCACAAACTCTCATATGAAACTATTTAGTGGTCGGGATGAGGTAGCTGTTGTGTACTCGTCTGGTTTTTGTTTGAAAGCAGAATAATAAATGTGCTTACTGACTGCATTCTGTTGTCTGTCCACCTTTCCCTTAGGAACAACTGTGATGAGGATGACAGCATTTGATGCTGATGACGCTAGCACGGACAATGCTCTTCTGCGGTACAACATCCTCAAGCAGACACCTACCAAACCTTCCCCAAATATGTTCTATATTGACCCAGAAAAGGGAGATATTGTTACAGTGGTGTCACCTGTACTGCTGGATCGTGAGGTAAGTTTCCTATCACCAGATGATTTCTGAATGTCCTTATAACCTTTTGTGAAATGACAAGGATTACTGTGAGGGTGGAGGTTTGGATGCTCAGCTGTGAGAATTCCTTCATAGTGTTCTTTTTATTTCTTATTTTGGTGAAAGAAGTTAAATGCTGTGATCACTATTTATAAATTGAATGATTTGTTAGTGTTGGGCAAGACATTTAGTGTTGGCTGATGAGAACTAAGATCCCAAAAAGAAATGAAGGTCAACCTTGAGTAACCAATTAACTGTTTGACAGACAAAGAAATAAAAGGCTTAATTGTGTGTGTGGCTTGCTATGAGATTGTTACAGTCGATGCTTTAAAACCTTTTCTAGAAGTATGTTTTTATTGAGAGGACTCAGTGGACTAATTAAAGCAGTACTCCATACTTAGTACATCGTGAAAGTACAAGAAAGGAATAATAAAGGGACAGACAATCTGCATGTAGCTTTAAGATGAAATAGTGTAGTGCCAAAATCTATGTTGATTACTGTTCGTTAACATAGCAAGTGTGTGAAATGATGGCAAAGAAAGTATAGATATAGTCATTTCAAGCTTAGAAGAGAAAGGACTAGTAGTTATCAGAATGTATAGGTTCTGGATGACAACACAATGATGACCTAAATGTTACTATGTAAATCAGTGGTTCCCTTAATTACATGAGCTTGCATGCCCTTAGGATCCTGGAGGTGATCAGGAGTTTTGCAGTGTGCCCCAATGAAACCAAAGTCCTGAACTCTTTACTCATCAACCTTGTTGCATTTTGTGTGTATGTACTGCTTTACTGAACTTTAAGTTGGTGAGATACAGGATTATTGAATGTTGTCTATATTCAGCATGCTGTTACTTAACTGGATGAAAATGATAGTCATGTCTTAGAGGAGTAATTTTTCTGCAAGTTTTTCCAGCATGAGACATTTCTTGGGTAAAATAGATGCATATTCCAGACACAAGTTGCAGTAAAACCAAGTTTTAAGACAGTAGATCTTGCTTCTAATTTCTGAGGGGTTTCATTTCTTTCTTATTTGCATGCCTGGCCACAGAACCATGCCAACATTAAGTAGTATGCAATCACCACCTCTTTGCCTCAAGTTTACCTTCTAACTTCATTTTTTCCATTCAAAAGCTTCATTCTGTTTTTAAAGTCACTTTAGGTATTCTTATTCCTGGTAGATAACTGTTCCCCAGATTAAGCCAATTTACTCAAAATTAGAAAATCAATGGAAGGCAATGAATGTGCCTGCTTTCTCCAGTGTCTTCCAAAGGTCACTGGTGATTCATGAAATAATGATACCATCTCCATGCAAGAAACTTGACCTCAATTGAACTGGTACTACAACTGGGTAGTAGATCCAGAAATCAAGGTCTGAATTCTTCACAATTTCTGATGATAGTCAATTCAGTACTTTAACTTTTGATGGTGACGTGAGAAACTGCAATCTTGTTGAAAGTGGGAAGTAATTTTTATTGTTGCTATAAATTCTGAATTATTTTTTTTTTGAGCCAAAATATAGAGCTGTGTAAAACTTTAGCAGTGAAAACAAGTATTATCTGCTGTTAAAGTGCGTTCCAATACTGACATGTCTACTGAAAGGCTTCGTAAAAAGTTTTCTGTTTCTTTTCAAGATGTTGTGTTGTGTCCTGTCATCTTTACTGGGTTCAGCCTCTTCTTCCACTTCCTGCTTGTGTATGCCACACATATGCAGTGGTTGCTGTGCATCCTTTCTTGTAACTATCCATGCGCAAAAATTATTCAACATCTATTTTCAATTGTAAAAAATAGTTCTGGGGACAAGTGGCCTAATGTTCAGAACAGTATCAATTCTGAGTACCAACATAATCTTGATACTATAGATAATTTAGGTATTCCATATGTATATAACTCATGAAATTGAATTGCTGTGAAAGCATTGTCTGCATTGGATACAGACACAGGAGTTGTGTCTGGAGCATAATACATCTGTCCAGCTACTGCTTAGGGACAAAAGTATGTGCATTTTGGAAAAAGTGATTTTCATGATGCTGGGAATCTGGCTTTCCACTCTTCTGTAGAATATCAGCTGATATTACTGCCTTATGTTTCCTTTGGTGAAGCTTTGTAGTTCTTAAAGGTTATTTATCAGAACCTTCTGTTAAGAGCATCATAGAAAGATGGGAAAAAGAAATGGTGTTTTCTATATAAACTTTGTAGGTATAAGAACAGAGGACAAAAAATGTATATAGAGGAATTAAACAATAGATCAGCAAAGCTCCCATGAAACAGCTTTAGTGAACAGTGGGAAGGAACAGTTTTGCCTATTCTCTTCAGCTCCTAACCTTCTTTTGTCAGCATCTCAGCAAATAATGTGTTACAGTATATAAGGATAGAAAACAGCAAGTTGCTCATTAAAGTTTTCCATTAACTCCTTGGAAAAGCAAATGAATGCGGACAACACAGCTGGTCCTTTTTGATGACTGTGATTGTAGTCAGCAGTATTGTGAGGTGTAACTGGGTGTAGCTCATGAAGATGCACATGGATTTTATATGGGGAGATTTCTGCTGGAGTTTTCCACTCCTTCAGAAACTGGGGTGGGGGGAGGGGAAGGCTCTGTTAATCTACTTAATCATGATTGCAAATTCAAACAGCAACTTCTAGATTTTACTTGAACTTCAATGCAGATCAGTTGCTCGTGATTTTTTCATCTTTTCTTAGCTGCATTTATTGTGCTTGAATCATAAAACCCAGTACTGGTCAAAAGGGGATTATCTTCTGTTATTCCTTCTAAGTGTACTGCTTAAAGCCATATTAGCCCCAGGCTGAGAAGCTGCATCACAGTAGAAGTTTCTCAAGGATGGACATAGAAAAGAGACAAAGCTGTTGTGCATTAATCATATGTATATGCACCAGAGTTTGTTATAAACTGTATGTGAAAATACTGATTGAAGTTGTACATTTTTCCATCCCTTCTCATAATTTTAATCATCGGTTTTTATGCTTTGGGGCAACTTTCAGAGCTGTTTAAGACCAGTCAACAGTGTTTAAATTGTTTTGGGTTTTTTTTGTTCATTATGTATTAATATGATTTTTAACTATGGTTTCTTTCATGTTTGCGTATCCAAGAAAGCAGGAAGCAGGGTTTATTGTTCAATAGGAGATAGTGAGATTTGGAGATGCCAGGTGTCTGACAAGTTTTGAATGTACTGTACAGTTTATATTAATTTTTTTTAACACTTCAGCATTTTCAGAGCATTTGCCACGAAATAGCTTCAGAAATTTTTGTTTCAGTGCAAAGAATAAAAAGGCTTTTACCCTGAAGTAAAACAATGTTTGGGCATTTAGAGAGCTTAGTTTTTATATCTGATTAAATATATGTGGAGGGAACACAGCATGCATAAATAAACATCTATGCTGATAATAAGGATAAGGAGACAAAAATCAAACATTTCTGGTAATATTTTAGGATGAAAACTGAGTTCTAAGTAGACAATTTTTAAAACAAAAGAAAGGAAAAAAAATGAACTGGTTTCTGATGAACCTCAGTCTGGATCATCCTTCTAGCTATACAGTACTGATTTAAAATTAAGAAAATTTAATTAGATTCCTACAAACCTTCAAAATTTGTTGTTCTACGACTTGCAGTTGTGAGGCTTCCTGCAAAACTGAGTGTATGGAGATAGGAGCACATCATGTGTGATAAGAGTCCTCTCCTTCAAACACTTCACCTAAGATTTTCCATTCTAAGGCTGCAGAAGGAATATGTTAAGTGAAAAACATTCTCCTCTTTCTTTTTAGGACTGTTTTCTTTCTACAATAGAAAGGAGTTCTCAGATCTTTGCTTTGTCAGACCTTCAACCTCTGTTTTATTTTTGTTGTTTGGAAGTATGTAAGATGTGACACAGTATCAGCATTCTGTGAAGTGAGAAGATGGATCTTAAGACCTTACAGCCAGTTTTGATGAATAAGGATTTTCCAGCAACTTTAATATTTGGAGATAGTTCTTGATTGTTCAGAAAGTTTGAATGGATGTTTAATTTAGCACAGATATTTCACAACATTGGATCTATTTCCATAGTGTCTGTATCACCTATAAAAGTGCTACATGAGAAACTATTTCTCTCTATTATAAAAAAAAGAAAAAGTATATATAAATATCTGACATTATATCCACCAAGCTGCAGAGTGCTTTTGATTCCTATTGGCATCCGCTTAGGGAAGCTAAGACTGCTTCATGTCTCCAAAGAAAGGCTCAGCACCCCTCAGGATTTGCGTGGTCTGAATTTTCTAGCTTATTTTCATTAATAGGTTTTTCAGATTCAAAATTGTTTCCAAAAACGTGTGACTTTCAAGGTTTGCAACTGTGATAGTTTATCGAAGAACATCCATTTTCATTTTCAGAAGGTGTGTAAGGACACATTTTTGAAGATTAATGTGCACCTTTTTTCTTGTGGGAATTAAGCATCCTTGAACGTGTCAGAGATAAAGATTGAAGAGTGCTGGGGAGCAAATTATACCTCCAAATATCTGTTGGAGAATACATTTGAACTATTAGATGAGAAGAAGGATGCCCTTTATGAAAGTGGGTGGTCTAAGAGACCCTAAATAGGACACAACAGAGTAAAAAATTAAAAATGAAAGCAATCTTGAGGAAGTATCCTGAGTTTTAGGGTTGGATAGTCCATTTCAAATTGACACTTCTCTGCAGTTGAAAAAAATAAATATTATACACAGGAGGAGAAAACACTTGTGTTCTTTTCGCATCAGCTCTTAAATTTCCTGTATGAAACAGTAATCAGTTTTTCTGCTCACCCACAATGCTGTTTTGCCAGTGTTACAGGTGCCTGCTCAGTAGGAAAATAGCTGTATGATTTGTATGAATTTTGCATGACTCTAATACTACAAGAAAGCTGCCACCACAGTTCAGGGATGTATTTACTCTTCTGTCTAAGAAGTAATATGCTTTTGCTTTTGATAGGAACTGCTGCACTTAATTCTGTTCAAATTTAAAAAAGATTTTTTTTTAAATATCTGCAGCATGCTGGACTATATTCTGACATGTTTTTAAACAACTTTTCTCAGGGAAACCAATTCAAGTGTTATCTGATCCTTAGAAATTTTGGGTTGGATTCAGTTAAATAAAAATACATATTCTTCAGTGAGACTAGCAATCAGCATGTCTGTGCAAAACCACGCCACCATTTCAGAAGCTTCTCCTGAATGTTTTGCTTTTGAACCAATCTTAGTGTATCAAGGTATCATTATTCATATCGTATATACCCTTTACTCTCTTTATTGCTTGAAAACATGGAACTGTGATAACCTTATGCCATAAACAAGGAACCTGGATTGACTCCAGTACTTCCTGCTGATGCTTATGTAGGTTACTTGCAATCATGCATTAGTTGACTGAGACTTCCAATTAACTGAATGGCTCTAAGCTTTAAACAACAATTGCAACGAAAAAGTGTTTAACAACTAGTAAATACCCATTCCTGTCCATACACTGGTGAGTTAATATGTACTGGCAAGCACGTTTTCAAATCAACAGCAATCCACTGATGCATATTCACCAGCGTGCTATGCATGAAGGAATAAATGCTTGCATGAACGTTCTTTTACAGTATTCCCCCAGTTCTGCTGTGATCAGTGAATCATGGTGTTCTTGTTGATGGAGTGTAAGCTCTCTGAAGGGAAAGCAGCAGATAACAGAGAAACCTTGTCCACTTCTGCCGATGGACACTACCCACTTCATCCATATTTTCCATTTTGGAGATGTGTGTTAAGCAGTCAATATACTTATTACTTACTCGATCTAAATGCAAATGCTGAACCAACAGTACACTCTCATTTTTAATGAAAAGATATTAATCTTTTCAGCAAATGCATTTCACATTTGATCTTCGTATTAACCTCTAAAATATTCATTTTTATTGTGATTTGTTGGAAAATGTATACCTTGGAGCATATCAGCTCTGGGTTGGAATAATTGTATTTTTCTGTCATGTCTTCTGTGACAGAATTCCCATTTGCACACTTTTACCTTGTTTTAACTTTTCCAAAGCTAGACTTTGGTTTCTACAGTGGTACTACATATTTTCGTGACAGATATGGCAATATCTCATTTCCTTGCCTTTCAGGATACAAGATAAACAAAGTATTAAAGTATTCATCCTTTACTCTTGATTAATGCATTTCTTATGCTATATTTTCTGATGCCTGTGAATATGGAAAGCAGTGGTTCTCTGAGCAGTTTTCAAGAGATTATTCTGTAATCTACTCTATTTTAAATATTAGAAAATTAAAAACAGTGGGTAGAAGAATGCTCCCAGTAATAACTGTAGCTCATGAATGAATGGGCAGAGGTAGAAAGTGCTTGCTGGTGAGATACAAACTCATTTGAAGTTAAACTTATGATGAACTTTCTGTCGTTTAGTCTTAAGTGCCTGCAGTAGGACAGAAACTTCTTCTGTGTCAGAGTAATTTCAGTTACCATTCTGATGATAAAATTTCATCTATCATTCAGCTTTGAAAGAGGTTGTGCAAAAGAGATGAATAAAAATAATGATTATGTCATAATATCAGTAGTATCATTCAGGATGAGAATAATAAACCTTTTCTACTGCCAGAACTTCCAAAAAATATATATATCTTCATTAAAAATTGTGATTTGCATAAATCTGTAGTGACAGAATTTCTGTACATCAGTTGTAGTATTGAAATACATAAGGTATTCTAGGCTTAAAAGAATAATAGCAAACCACAAGCTCCACTTTCTCTTATTATGTGTATAGAAACATTTCAGTAGCTCGAAACCTAAAGTATAAATGAACTCATGCAATCATATGGTTGACTGCTATGGAATTAGAGAAGATCAACTTACCACAGGAAGCTGGTCTTTTCTTCATATATGTTATTCTTTTTTGATGTGGTTATGAAAGTTCTCCACATGATTTTTTTTCACTTGCTAGAAGATCACTGAATTGTCAGTGATCAAAATGCTGTCTTCTACGCATATAATTCAATTTTGCTGATTACTTTTTCCATTTTGCTTTCGACATCTTCAATGTGTTCTGTCTGGTGGAATGAAATTTTATTTTTTCATGGCAAACTAAATTTCCTTGAGTGGAAATCCATAAAGCATCCTTCTCCCTGCAGAGCAAGTACAAGCTGATGACTTCAGAACCAAATATAAATCACTCCTAAGAGAAGATATTGCTCACTCAGAAGTGATTTGCAAGCACTAAGTTAGTGCCATATTATACCCCCATTTTTGACTAGATACCTCCATCTAAAATATTAATTCTGACGTGTAAGTTTTGTGGAACCATGGAGCAGTATTTCATGAATGCTGAATTTTCCTTTAAGGCATGTAATACATGATGAACTTAAGCTATTTTTTCCATCAGTATGTACTTTATAATTTTTAGAATAGTAGACCACAACCTGCCCTGGATGTGATGTTATTTACAATGTAATATGGAAAACACTTGCCCCCTTAATTTCTCTTTATAGCATTTCTATTCAAATGTTGCCTTGCATAAAGTTTAGAAGTATGCTTAGAGCAGGCAACATGCACACTGCAGGTAAAGTAGGATGTATGGCAGTGGTAGCTGGGGAGAAGAATTAGAATCTCTGAAATGGGGCAAAATTCTGCTGATAGTCATGAATATTTTTCAGTTTTAAGGAGCAGCAATGGAAAGAGGCCCTAGAATCTGGCCTTTGTTTCTGCAGTGAAGAGGGGGAAAGTAAATTTTATTCCAAATGTATTTCAATTTAATAAACATCTGTCATGTATATTTAAAACTGCCATTTCAGGATTGTAATTATATCATCTGAAAATAAGTCCTTCTCAAAAGAGAATTGAAGTGACAAGCTGAAGAAAATGAAACATGACATTGCTTGTTCTCCTTTCGTCCTACAGCTAAAATTTAAATTAAGTTTCTTCTTGTCAGAAAGTATTTTAATTGGAAATTATTTTTGATTGCAGTTTTCAGAGAGGGATGGGATTCTTCTAGTATGCATACAGGAGTTGTTCAGTGTCTCCACAGTATTTTATTAAATTAATCAGTTGCAGATATTTTTAATAACTGACAGATGTACTGGTAATTCTAAAGAAAGTTCAGCAATTAAAAACGGATATAAAGACTTTTACTTTGTTTTGGTTGGTCCTCTGCACCTTTGTATGTAGTTGTGTCGTGTTTGATGTCCAGCTGTAGTTTGTTTCTTGTTGGGAGAAATGAATATTTGGTATTAGCAGTAACTAGGCTGTAAAATTAGGCTGTTTCAGTTCAGTTTAGGTTTATTGCTGAATTTCTCTTTTAAAAACCCTGAATATAATTTACGGAATCATGTTCTTATGGGAGGCACACATCTCAATAGTTTTCTAAGTTCATTTACACTCATTCTGCAGTCCTTAAATGGACTAAAAGTTCCTAATTTTTCTTCCTACATACTTTTGTTTTCAGTTTTCAAACCTTAGGAGTTTCTCTATAGCTGAATCTAAATTTCACAGAGAACAATGGCATTTATGCCATGACTGTCATACATGTTTGTTTTCAATGCTGAGAATGTGTGAGTCAGTCTATAGGGATTTAATATAGATGTTTGCTTTAATATCACTATTTCCAATATTGCTGGTATCATTATTTCTGAATTGACATAAATGCTTTTTTAACACCTGATTCAGCTGTCACTAGCTAGTGAAGCACCAACAGGGTATAAGAATGAAGTTCTAAATAGCTATCCAGGTAATAGTTTTGTTGAAGTTGCACTTCAGATAGTAAATAGGTGTGCATAGTAATACGAAGATTTTGGATTATTAGAAAAATTACAAAGCTAAAGCATTTATTACATCAACATTTATTTTAGCATTGGCACTTGACTCCATGCATGAGACTCTTGGACAGGAAGAGTGCCTTGAAGAAAAAAACTCATTCTGAGATAGTTTCACGCTATTCTATTTCAACCATGAGAAGTAACAGAAATTCTGTTACTGATTTTATCTTTCTTTCCATTAATTTGCTGTCCTAGAAATATTTGAGTTGTCTCTGTGTTCCTTTGTAAATGTATTCTTGATAAACTATACAACTTAGAGAAGTGTCAAACTGGAGGGTGTTTCTGTACAGAATTTCTTGCCTTTTAAATGAGCTGCAGTTGATGGTTGTTAGATGTGCAGTAGGAGACATTTTTCAAGGGAGTTTGTCAGAAGTGTGCGTTCTGGTACCTGGAAGTCCAGAGATTTCCACTAACGTCATTAGATGTTTGGGAGCACAAGAGGGAGACAGTAAAATCTGTGCTGAAGCTAATATAGATCTGATGTGGACTTCTTGAGTAACTGGGATGTTGTCTCCCTTGATTCTTGTGGCACGCTTCGCAGCAGGTCACAAGCAGCTGTGTAGCTGAACAGGGGAATTAGAGGAAGCAAGGCTTTTTGCTAGACTTCTGATTTCTCACCAGCACTGAACTGGAGCATCGAGGTATTTTCTTGCTTCAAAGGAGAAATAATCACCAGGCTCTGTACCCAGTCATCTGTCCACGTTTAAAAGGCAGCACTTTCAGGTAACAATAGGTAAAAGCATTTCTTTTAGTGATCTGGCCGAAGAGAAGGCTGTGAGAAGTTCAGAGAAGCAAGCAGTGTGTGATTCAGGCAGAAGATTTCAGCAATTGAAGGAGATTACGTTTCAGCCTGTCCAATTAGAATATGTTAGAAATCGTTGTGAGCATGTTTGGTCTTGGCTGTGCTTGCAGCAGGTCCTTCACATTAAAGTGTAATGTGCCTTCCTGCCTAACTTCCCCTCTGTGTGCCTGAAGCTTTCCCAGAAGAATGCTTTCCTACCCCTCATCTTTTATGTTCCATAGACCTCTCTGTACATCTGTCTAGCTTATAGACTGAACAAGAACCTAACCCAGCAAGCTTCATCTCCTGCTGGGTTAGGTTCTTGCTCAATCAGTAAACTAGGTTCTCTTAGGTTCCTGAGATGACAGGAGCTTCTAATGTCTTCAAAACATGCCACATGAGAAATGAGATGAAACTGTGAGTCTCAGCAGAGGGGACAAGAAGCAAATCATCAGAGCAAGGGACTACTAAGTCATTCCCTTAGCTTGGCTGCTTTGGGTAATCCTCCCCGGATTCCTGACTTACTGCCACTTCATGTATATAGCTTTACTGATGTGGCATTGTTTCTTTTTTTCAAGCATGTGTAGTGCCTGAAGGCTTTTTCAGAAATCCAATATGGAGCTTACATGTGAAAATTTTGGTCCAACACTGTTCTCAAAAACAAAGTCCTGAAAAGTTACGCTCCATTTCATCATGCAGCAGAGTATCAGATAGGGCTGGCAAAAATCTTTTACCTTACAGGGCAGCAGTTGTAATATATCTGATTGTAAAGGCACTCTGGATTCACTGTGCAGGGCTCTGTAAAGGGCATTGATTGCCTCCCAGGAACAGAATGACACAGTCGAAGGTACTTTCTACCTTGCAAAAACAAAACCAAAAAAAAAGCCCCTCTCAGTGCTGTATCATCACCAACAGTGTGGATCTTCCCAGAAAGTAAGAAGGGCTTGTTTCTTACACAGTCAGAAATCCCACTAGCAATAGCCTCAAGCCTGCAGTTAATTTTTTGTCTTCCCTAATTCATTAAGGACTGGGTGACTTTTACCTAAGGACTTCTTTCAGATGCTAGAAATTCTTCCAAATTAAATTCTCTTTGGGTGCGCTGGAAGAAGAGTAAAGGATTTGACAGAAGATATATTTCTTGGCTAATGGATCCTTGAACTAAAAATTGTAGTCTTTCTGTATACATAAAAATGTGTATCTAAACAAACCTAAGTGTGTATACATACTGCTGTGTTGAGCCTTTATTTATTTGCTTTTTCTTTTTTTTTTTTTTTTTTTTGCATTGAGGGTTCTTTAAGAGTTGATTTTGTAAATGGTTTGCCTTTAATTGGAAAACAGTACAATATGATATGATCGTGTTATAGCTGTTGTGTATAGGAATGAAAAGACAATTACATCACATGGAAAGTGTAGATAAAAGCTTTTGCTAAAGCAGCTACAAAAATAGTGTCTTACAACTTTAGAGGGAATATAATTTAAGAACAAAATCAAGATTTTAAGCTGTGTAAATGGCATACGTTTGGTGCTTGTTTATTTTTATTTAAACCTTCAAATAGATCCTGACCCCTTCAAGATATGAGATGAGGAATACCTGGTTTCAAAAAGATTTTATTAACATTTCTATCCTGTTAGATGCTTTCTACTAGCATTGGTGAATCAGTTTATTCTTCCCCATACTTCAAAGTTAGGTCCTCAAACTACATATGAGGTAAAAAGAAATTGTGATACGTGATCTGGTATGTTAGTGTTAATTCTGGAAGGCAAAAGGATTTGATGATTTGATATTAGTGACTTGGTAAGTTACTCCTACTTGAACAGATGAGATCTAAATTCAGGAGATATTAGTTTCCAGTAGATAAAGTGTTTTTCTTTTTTGAAATTATGGAAAGGAGTGTGTAATTTTTGTTTCACAAAGAAGGAAGACAGAAAAGTAACAGAGATTTTGGAATATAAATTAAGAATTTATATGACATTTTGAGGAAATGGATAAGAAGATGCCTTGTGCTTTAGTTGGACCAAAGCCTGTTTTTTCTAGTCCTATCCAGAGAAGATAAATTATATAGCATAATTCAGACTATTACTGATAAATGTAATGGATCAAACAGGATATTCTAAGTTTCAATAAGTAGTAGTAAGAAAAGTAACTTTCTAAACATTTTCCTATTTCCTGTTTTCCTATTTTCTGCACAGGCTATTTCAGAAAATAATAGACAGTATCTTTAAAACAAATCATACAATGCTGTGAAAAGCAGACTAGAATATTTTATATCCTTTCTAACATATTTTTTGTACCATGTTATAAATATTGAAGAAGACTAGCAAAGTGTGTTATAGCTTTTTGCTTATAAACATATTTCCTATTCATATATTGGCATAACAGTAATCACTCAGAGATATGATAGCTGGTTTGAGAGTTGTAGGTAAAAATTATTCATGTTTTGAATAGAAGGTGTAGGCTAAGAAATGAATAATCATGTGTGTAAGAAGTCTAGGAGAAAGTACTGTGCGGAGGGGAAAAAAAAGACTGAGCAGTAAGTATTTACCATTCGAGAATTTGTGGAAAGATTAACTTGTACCTAGTTTAGGCATTTGAGGAAGATGTGATGCTGTAAGGGTTATGAGGAAAGGAGCTCTTCTGTTTTTAGATATGTTGTGCAGTCCCTTAAAAATGCCTGTTCCTTTTCACTCATGGGGGTTCTGTGATCCAGAATGACATGTTTAAGTGCAGAAATTAGGTAGTACAAGCCCTCTCATACAGAAGTATGTGACTACTCATCAACTATCACTTAAGGACATAAAAAATGTGTTGAGTTAGAATTTTGAATAGTTATTATGCATGTATGTATATAAGTAAAGAAAGGAATCTAAATGAAGAAAGATATGCAGAAAAGCTTCCTATTGAAGAGTAAACTATGAAATAAATATCCTATATAAATACTTCTAATTTGAAGTAGAATAGAAAAGGAGCACCACAGCACTTCCGAGTGCACCATAAACAACAATAAAAATAAACCCTCCATGGGCAAAGTACCTATTAGAAAATACAGTTTTGGGAGTTAAGAATTGTTCCTCTAGCAACTTTTAGAGGTGCAACTTAAGGATTAATTTTGATGTAAAGTGAGAGTTTTCCCACTGTGGAATTAGAAATAATTTTCAATCTTCATTCATAACTTTACTGTTTTTAAGGTTTAAAAAAAAAAAAGTAAAACAAGTAATCAAAAAGGGAACACATACTTTAAAAGGCCCACAAGAACAAGTCATTTAAGGGGTGTAGAACATATAGCCATCAGTGGATATCAGCGTTCATCACATACGTGAGGTATATCAGTGGATGTAATGAAAAAATAAGTAGGTGAAAATCATCCACGCTATTTCTGAAAAACTGGCTTTTGTGAAGAACTGTTCATTTCTGTATATCCAGATGTTCACATAATAAGGTACTATTTAAGGTTAGCACAAACTTGCCTCTATCTCGCTAGTCTTTTAAAAGATATAATTTGAGTAATTCAGGAAAAAAAAAATGCAAATCAACACATGTAAGCATATCAGAAGAATGGAAACAAGAAAGGGTTTGAAATGTTATTATATCCACATTGTTTTTAGATTTTTGTGAGTCATCCAGGCTTCTCTTCTATAGAAAATTGCTTCAAAAATTGCTCCAGGCAGTTAGCTCAGAAATCATGTTTCCAGATTTGTTCGTAGACTTACAACACTTGTTCACATCTGCTCACTCTAAATGGACACAAACACACACTTTGGTTTTAGTCCCCATCTTTGAACTTAAGCAAGGTGCAAGCTTATCTGAAATTGAGGTGTCTTTGAGTTTTTTGTATTAAAGAATTCTTTCTCCACCTCTGTTTTTTAACCAGCAAAGCAGATGATTAAAAGAAAAAAAGTGATGGGTGAAATTAGATGGCTTCTTCCATACTTAATCATTTAAATGAACCAGATCAGAGTTTCAAAGGTAATGATTTTACCAAGAGGTGGGACTGATCAACACCTCTGAAATTGGGCCTTTTTCCACTTATGTGGCTAAAGATTTTGCGACCTCATTTTAGACAATGAGAATGTTGTATTCAGTTGCATTATCTTAATCCTAGCTATCTCATGTAAAGTAAATGACAATAGAGTGATCATGTCAATATCATATCAGTATTCCAGGTGTCAGTAATGTGGAAGTAATATTTTTAAAACACATTTTACATGAATGTGTTCTTCAAATACAGGTGAATATCAAATATGAAGGATATGAAATGAGCTAATAGAAAGAGGAAGACAGGAATGTGTTTTATTACTTCCTCTTTAATCACTGGCAAATCCATTTTCAGCTAATCAGCTTGTGATATGCAGAATGAAAGATTTGTGTGAGTTCAGATAGGTGTTTCATCTGAAGGCATGGTTTTCCTGTTCATAGGCATAGAGTGTTTATGTTTCTACCAGGTTTAAGTATTTCAAATGTGATTTCATCATAACTTATGCTATATTCAATGGTACTGAAATCCAAAATCCAGGAAATTCCTTTTAGAGATGTCTTTACCTGGCTTTACAGGGTTCCATGATCCTGACTTAAGATAGCAGTTATTAAACAAACAAATTCATAACATGAGATTGGTGTCACTGCAGTATAAATGGCACAGAAACGTACCTCAAATTTTGGTCATAATTCTGCATTTGCCAAACAAGACTGAAACAAGGAAGTTGAATGTACAAATAGCCTGAATAATTCTTAAACTGAACAAAGAACTTGTTACATTAAATATGCACATAGATTTCCAAGACATTAATGGAGGAAAGGCTGGTTGTTGGCCCATTTATGTAATACAAGGTATGGAGTTTTGCAGAAGTTTTCAACATACATATTTAAAAATGGTGGCTGTGTCTGTTCTTATTCTGCTGACCAATATGAAAAAGGCAATTTCCACAGGCATGGTCACTGAAATTAATGCCACTTGGGGAGAGGAAAGCATAAATAGATTTTAAGTGTTGGTCTGTGGCTCTCAGCATACACAACCACAGCAGGTGTAAGTGGATTCTTAAGTACAGTGGTTTTATTGTAACTGGTGCTCTGCTGATTCATGTTTGCTACTGTAGTTCTTTAGAAGTTAGGACATATCTTTCATTTTACAAATAAATGTTCTGCCCTATGGAAACCAGCACTTTTATTAATTCATTCTGTTAATTAATTTGCATATTTAAATACTCACTCCCTGAACTGAAATATTGGGAAACAGCATTCATCCCATGAAAATACTCAGCTACTATTTCAGTCCTTCCCTTTTGCCATCTGAGATGCTATGATGTATTTATAGCTTTTTTTTTTGAAATTAAAACAATAAAAGAAAAACAAACAACCACAGTCAAGTTGAGCAGAAATGCTTCACAAGCTTGTAAATTCTCCTGAGGCTTTTCAGACAAACATTCTCCTTCTTAAAGTGTCTGATGGGTATGCTTATGAAACACAAGGTTTTTATTTGACTGCATTGAGAGAGAATTCTTGATCTGTCCCAGATACTTCTTACCTTCCACAGACTTTTCTGCGTGTCCTGATTTTAACTGACCCATTTAATTTCCCTCAACTTCAGTCTGTACAACAAACAAAACACAAGAGAAAATAACTTTTTAGAAGTAACTTTAAGCATGGAAGTTTAGTGGAAGAGTGAAGCATCATTAATTTTTTCAGTCCATATAATCAGAAGGAAAAGTAAGTCTAAATGAGAGGTCAAAATCATGAGTATTTATAGTTATTAGTAGTTTTATGGTGCATTCAGAATTGATGTTCCCTGGTGACTCCTAAACTTATTTTTATAATAGACAAATCTCATTTCTTATCCCACTGTCATTATTTATTTTTTTGTGCTAAAGATGTTGAAAATTATACTCTTATCCTCAGAACTTTTAATACTTAGAACCAAAAGGAATACCTCAGCCTGCGCTTTGTTCTGAGGTTGGAACCCTGAATGATAATAAGTGAGCATCTGGGAAAGCTAACATCACAGTAACGTTATGAGTCACTGAAATGGTTAGGAGAAAAAACACTTCGGTGAGGAGTTTATTTTAGGGAAAGATTGTAGAGCGATTGAGAGGAATCTGTATCCCATTTTCAGCACAAGAATGTACTGAGAGTTCTTCTAGGTGACCGACACTGAAAATGAACAGGCATATGCTTAAGAACTGCAGAACTATTGTCCTTCATTAAAATTTGGTTATGAAGTAATCGTTTATGAAGCCAAGTGTGGCAGTGCAGTTGAATGCCCATGCCTGAGTATGCATGGCCCTTGCTAACTTGCTCCACCTAGGGGATACTTTGCATAATTTGTTTTTCCTTTTGCATTTTAAGCCTGTTAAGTAAAAATAGTAATAACAATTTAAAAAAGTAAAATGTAGGTTTGAAAAAGATTTAGCACTGGAATGAAATCTGTAATGTCTTCAAAATAAGTAAAAGGAAGGTTTTATGCTGAACGTGGTATTTTCCATGGGGTGTTTGCTCTCTCACATGGTAGCCTTGCAATACTTTACTCACCCAAAACCACAGATGCTGGTAATAAGCTGTTGCTCATCTTTCTTGCTTGTCCATTCACCGTGTTTACCATGCATTATAGAGGTATTTAAGTCAAGGACTGAATCAGTTGTTAACTGTAGGAAGTGCACGTTTCACCACATTAGACTCTGCTGATTAGCTCTAAATGATGCCTAGGCCTGAATCAGAACATTTGACTTCCTTCCAGATATGTTATTTCATGTTCATTAACAGTGATTTTTAGTGTGTTAACAATGTAAAAATACTTCCATTGAGCTAAAGATGTGCACAATATTTTCATCAGTAATACTAGCATCATTAGCAGTGTATTTTAAAGGCCTTTAATTGTAAGGGGAAGCATCATATGCAAAATTAAAATAACTGTCTCCTCATTAGTTACAACCACATAAAAATGTTTAATTTGTGAAGTAACTGTTTCCTAGACATGAGCTGAACAAAACGTATTCCTTCAGCTTGCTGCTGTTTTAAATGTGCATATATATACATACAATAAAAAGAAAAAATAGAGGTTAATGATCAGGAGAGCAGAGTGAGTTAACACCAGAAATAAGTTCATGAGCTGAAATAATGAACCTGCAGGTGTGTGGCCACTAAAGGGGGGGAAAATAGAAGGGAAAAAAAAGAAAAAGGTGAAAGAAAGAAGTCTCAAAAAAAAAACAAAAAAAACAACCAACCCACAACCTCTCTAAATGGGATCTCAGAGCAGTGTAAACTCTGGATGACTGAGGATCCTCGTGTTGAAAAATTTTACATTGAGACACTTTCTGGTGTGAGATCTCAGTTATGTTCCCAGTTCAGGCAACTTCCTCCATAAGCTGAGTAGTGCTTTAGTTGGTGCAGCTCTAATTGTACTGGTATTTAAGGACATGGAAGCATGTATCCCATCCTTGAGCCCAGCTGAATTATGTGCTTTTTGAGTGTTTCTGGGTAACCCAAGGATGGCAACCTGGAAGTTTGTCCTTCAGTCATAACTAAACCATCTTACGTGGTAACTAAAACTCAGCTGAAGTGGATGTCAAAACCAGATCTGATTGAGAAATCAATTACTATAAAGGAGGCAGGTTAGTGATACTTCCATCAACTTCTAATACTATGCAGCAGCTCCTCTTTCAAAGTAGTCTTTGATGCTGGGACTCTTTCTGGGTACTTCCCAAAACTTGGAACCTTTACATACAGTCATTCTCACCTCTGCCTCAGCCGTGACCTCCTTCGTGCCCTTGCCCTGCAATCACAAAGCCTGGAGTCATGATTTCCCTTGCCCTCACCTGCACAAGGTTTTGAACTTTGCTGCCTGTCTCTTTTTGAATGACTGAACTGCTTGCAGTTTTGGCATTTTCTTTTAACCTTTCTGTAGATTTAGCTTATGACCAGATCTGTGTGTTCTCACTGTGATGCTCTCTGTTAGGTACTGAAAATGTAACTTGTATTGTCTTGCAATGTACACAGCAAATTACTCTTATTACTCATCTCCAGTCTTTTGCTGCAG
Organism: Odontophorus gujanensis; assembly: GCA_013399175.1. Taxonomy (NCBI): domain Eukaryota; kingdom Metazoa; phylum Chordata; class Aves; order Galliformes; family Odontophoridae; genus Odontophorus; species Odontophorus gujanensis. Next base: position 938,278 of record VXAB01005830.1, on the reverse strand, counting down.
CAATCCATTACAAAAGAAATAACCACCAAATCTTACAGAAAAGGGCAAAAAGTGCAGCTAAGCTGAAATCACAGCTGCTTTTCTACGTAATCTATCGATGACTGCTTCCAAGTAATTCTTTTGTTTGTGTATCCTCTAATTCAAGTTTTCCCAGGTTCTTGTCTCAATGTGAAAATACCTTTCATTGCCTTTGAGAGCAAAAGTAGTCATTTCTATACCAGTTCCACTGATGGGGAATATTAAGCATGGAAATGCCAAATATCTAGGCCAAAATCAGCTAGGAAGCCTGAATTCATAAAACTTACTTAAATCACTATTAAGAATTAAAACATACAAGACCTGAACATAGCTAGAGTTATTCCATTTTCTAAATTAGACCCTGTGAGTGCTCATTTTCTCTTTCTAAATGCTTTGCAGATGCTTAATGGCATGATTAATATGGAAAGGAATTAGTGAGTTCTTGCATTATTTTTTGCTTTAGCATTTCATGTTTGTACTTGACAATGGAAGAAATCAACAGCAATGAAGAGTTCAATATCTTGGTTTGCATTTTCTATTTGTCTGATGGTGAGGAAAAAAACTGCACCTGCACAAGTTAAAACGCCATTTTGAAAATAAGTTTGTGTCTAGAAAATTGGGCTTGAAAGCTCACGAAAGCTTTTTGTGCAATTTTAGACAGCTCCTGCTTTCACTGCATTAGAAATCTCACTCAAATAGTTCTTTGTGCAGTAGGCATCAACACTTGTGGTTGTTATAGATGTGGTTTAGGAAGGGTAATAAATATTAAACCTAATCTTCTGTGTCACTGATACAGATAAAGTTGTCTGCTTAAATAGGTGATGGTATTGTTGATAAAGGCAGGTAATAAGTTTCAGTATGCGTGGTACATAAGATCCTAGGCATAGCTGCACACTTTATAGACTTTATTTGGAAATCAAAAGTGAAAAGTCTGAGTATGTGTCTGTCTGTCTCAAATATTTATTTGTCATCCCAACTACTGCTTAGTTGAAGCATTTGAAGCTTCTCTATCTGATCCCACGAGATGTCCCATAAAAGAGTTTTGCCTGTGGGTATCAATATCTATATGCAACACAGCTGTTAGACTCAGCAGTGTGATAGATTCAGCTTTTATGAACATAATGAAATGGAATTTTTAAATGCAGTAAAAACAGACATAAGATGGCATATCAAACGGAATAGAGTCTGTCTGTGTTCTCCTTTTCAGGAGCAATGTACACTTCTGTTACTCTTAAAAATAAGAACTGCTCAGGAGATTCTGCATCCTACTTTCCACATGCTGAAACAAGGACTGCTCTGCTATGCACAAATCAAATCAGGCTGAATTGCATGTTAATCAGAGCCCCTTTAGCAATGCTTGCCACTCAGCAGCAAGACTGTAACACTTTCATCCTTGCACAGAATGTGCTGTCATAATTGGTTTGTGTTAGGTGTTAGAAACATCTTGTGACTGAATGACCTGTAACTAATAAGAAGCAATGCTCAAATGAAATGAAGGTCCTTGTCTTCCAAGCACTATACAAATGGGTTCCATCTGGCAGTGTAGTGACTAAATGCGTGATTTATGTTGGACTCTTATGTGTTATAGGGTGTGAGATTTAAAGATCCTCATCAGAATGCAGTGGTTCCTGCTACAGCTTTGAAACTTTGAACCTTACAGGAAGCTTAGAAGACAACGAAAGATTAATTAGGGGAAAAATAAGAAATTTCAGTTTAGATATGTTAAGGTTTAATTAGATTAAACAGAGCTCACCTCTCCTATCCTGTTTAGTTTTCAGAGGATAGCTGACTGAGCAAAAGGGCCAAATGGAGATGGTTGAAAATGAAAGTCAACAGTGACATGGTTAAAATATTCACCTGGAAAGCATTCTCTGGAATTTTCATATGAGGACTTAAACCACAATCTGGAGTTGCATTGTTTTCATAATACATATGTCATGAAAACCAGTGCTTTCCAATTGGAAATGATGGTCCTGAAGGATCGGCTTTTCCTGATGAGAAGCATTTAATAATAAAATACTAATTCATTGTAATGAAGATTGTGACCCATAGTTTGGAGGCCCTGGTGTTGTTTTCCTACAGGAATGACATTCCTTGAAATGAGGAGAATATTTCTTGCTATCTATGTGTTCAAGGAAAACCTGACCAGCACGTTAAATTGTACATGAAAAAATATTGCAGGAATTACTGGTGGCTTTGTGCATGCTGATCAGCTTTAACACTGCTTTTCACACCAACACTGACATTTTTTCCTCTTTTCTCTCATTCTTGGTTCCTTCTTACAGCAGTCTTGAGTTCCTTAATAGCAACGCCTTGGGACAGGAGGTATTTCTGCTGTATTTGCTTATTCTTGGCTGGGAACACTATGATTTAATGCAGTAGGTTGGTAGCTGGAAGGGGTGCTGTCTGATTGCTTCCTGCACACTGTGATCCAGGGAGAGTGTGTTGGAGGAGCATGGCAGAGGAAGGAGAGCAGTGACAGGCAGTTCTTCTTTCTCTGGGGAGAGCAGCAAAGTACATTCATTTGGGAACAGGTATCAGGAGTGCAGGTGTAAGAGAAAAACTGCAAGCTGGGAACTTCCCACACAGGAAACAAAAAGAGGCACCCAAAAGGAACAGGAGCAGATATCCAGTCAAGCCTCACGAGTTATGGAGAAAAAGAGAATTTCTAAGAGGTCTGTGTGACTTTGTTACAGTTTGAGAAGGCAGTAAAAATTGCCAGAAGAAGAGCAAAATTGATCCCAACCAATAACACACCCTACCCAGGGGGATCTTAGTTTTTAAATCTATTTCACTTTTTTTTTTCTCGTTAATTTTAAAAATAAGAAGACACTTAATACTCACCCACTGTGTGTCCTGAACCTTATTCTAGCTGCTACAGTTAGTATCCTAATATGATTTCATTCAGAGAATAGCAGTTTTGTTTCTATTTCAATGCCTGGTTGACTCATCCTTGAATAAAGATAGTATATAAAGAGCACTTGCTCCTCTAAACACTGTCCATCCTCCATTCAAATATATCATTATGGATTCTGTTTTCCTTCAAGATTTGTTTCCTGGATAGCTTTTGGTGATTTCCCCCTTTAGACTCCAATAGAAGCTCTCTCTGAAACTGCATAGTTTTAAGATATGATATACTATTGACTTGCAGGTATGGTAACAGTAATATTACAACTAAGACACTTCTTTATATGTCTTCACTCATCTGTTCATAGAAATGATTGCGTTGTCTTTCTTGGGGCCAATAGCTTTAATCCCTTCAGCCTTTCTTGTTTTGCAGCACTGTGGCATTTCAGGGAAAAATACATACTAGAGCTCAAGTTGAGGCATTATATAAAAATAAATACACTAGATATGAGTAATGTAAGATTTAGTTAATCTCTGTTCCATGCACTATTCACCATTATTGAATTAGGAAGCTTTACTAGAGATATTTTGACAGAGATGTGAGCAGTTCTACCTTAGACAGCTGTGCTGTGTTCAAATGTATGTTCCTGAGGGCTCCAAAATCACTTCAGAGCTTCGTTAGTCAACCTTATATATCCAGTAAAGCAATAGCAGATACCTTCAGGAGGCACTCTTTAAACTATGGCTAGCAAGGACAAAATTACACTCTACAGCCTAAACCTCCATTAGGGCTAAGAGGCAAATCTAAACAACACATATATTGCAGCCCTTATTGCTGTGTCTTACCTTCTAAACCTTGTCATAGCTCATTCTCCCTATTTCAGAGCTCTTTTTCTCATACTGTTACTGGAGTATAAAACAGACACAAGTGAAACCCCAGATTTTCTCAGTGATTGACAATAGATCAAGCTGAGGAGGATATTGAAAGATGGTACTGCAGCACCTCCCATGGCCTCATGCATCACAGGAGAAAACTTGAGAACCTCCTGGAGGTAAGGAATGGGGTAATAGTAACACAGAAGTTGTTTTTTACCTAGATTATCTTCATCAAACACGTTAGTTTAACTTGAGCAAAGCAGTGAATTCTGGTCTGACCATTAGATACCAAGATGGACATTTCAGATCCAGAAGGTGCTGTGTGAGCTGTTGTAACTCTCCACATTATTTTCAGGATGACTTCATAGATGTCCTGGAGGCATTTTATCATTTATGTCATCCTGTAGTAATTGGTGCTCTACTACTTTGAAACACGTACATCTTTCTGTGGTGTAACAACCACTTTTTGCTGCTGCATAGTTAGTCGTGTCAGTAAGGATCCCCCTTTAAGTCATTCTAGAAGAGGAGCTGCAACTAACTGCATTACTTCTTGGAAACCAAGTAAATTGATGTAGTGTGATTCTCATCCCACAGAGACTTGTTCTTGTAGTAGATTTCCACTCACTCACCTGCCTTCTGTGCATAGCAAGGGATATACATTGTATGATCAGAAGTGATAATTAGAAATGATGATTGGTGGCCACAGGAGGGACTGTAGATCCAAAGCAATAGGAGTGTTTCAACAGCGTGAGACATCACTTTCTCCAAAGATAGTTCAATACCACAGCTTTTCAGAATTAAGTGTGTGAGTTCCTAATCTGGAGGACTTAAAGTAAAATAGTATTTACAATTTACTTTTCACAAGAGGTATCATTATACGTGCAATAGGAGTGGTTTCCCATTGTGTCAAAGATTCATTGGAATTTTAGCAGTTTAAGTGGAGGGTCTGGTTTGAAGGACGTATCACATTTTATTTGGTGGCAGCTATTCCTTTATGTCCCATGGAGAAAATTTCTTTTACTGTGTAAAGGGCAAAGCCTACTGAGATGTAATACAGGCAGTTTAAAGCATACATCCATGCAGTGATTCTGCACAGAGGATACTTAAGTTTATTTGGACCAACCTGTGATACATTTCTACCTTTAATATTGAAGACTGTTATTCCAAGGTGTAACAAATGTAATGGAGAAGGCAACTGTTTGAATACTGTATTGACTAGAATTTAATTTTGCTTCCCAAATTAGCATGTTTCATTACTGTCCTTTTCCCAGTGATAAACAAGATAATTCATTTTGGATATTTCTGCACCACAAAAACATAAAAATTTTTCAACTGTAAATTGCTGTAGGTGTCATTAAAATTCTCCCTAAACAAGCTGAATATATTCCTCATACTTTTTTTGGAGACACTTGCAGCTATTTTTTAGACCACCTGCTGTGTCTATACATATTCAGAGTATAATGGGGAGACACTGCTGAGCAATTCAATAGAAAATCATTTAAATAGAGAGGGACATAAGAGAAAGTGATAGAAAGTTCAGTATGTTAATGCACTAGTTTTAAGCATTTGTCCCCCCTGTGATCTCCCCCATGTACTCTTCTTCTGCTTGTCAAGCTTTGGATGCAGCTGCTACACTAAAATAATTTTGGTGTAATTGCATTCAGTTTTGCAGAATTTTCTGTTAGGAAGCCAGTACTTTGTAGCAGCAAGGAAGAGCTTATGGAGTGTCTTCAGAGACTTGGCAATGACGAGCAAATGACTTCTTGTAAGCATGGAATTATAGCAACAAAATACATGGAAGATTGCACAGTGTTTGTCTTGTGCTTTGGGTAGTAGTGCGAGCATCTGTGTATATTTGCACAAGAGTTCAAAACCCTATGTAGTGTCTGTGTTATGTATTTTTCATCTTTTTCTCATTTTTTAAGTGGACCACGTGACTCTTTTTGGTTAGCCTCAAGTCTTGTTCTAGTAGAAAAAATAAAAGCTTAGTCTTCTTAGCCACTTCTTCCAAGTGAGAGAAGGATAAACCAGAGGAGAAAAGGTACTTCTGCTCTTTTCATGGCACTTCTACAGTTTCTCCTGAGTTCTGCATGCACCCCATATTTATGGTCATTCACATCACTCTTCTAATCCTTACAGCCACCAGACTTTCTAGACTTATGTTGTATTAAAAAGAATCTCATTTTTTGCTCTATTTAATTATCCTGGTGAGTGTAAAGATGACAATGGGTAACTGCTGGGAGTGTGGAAAAATTTCAGTATTTTCCGTATATTTCCACCTCTTTTTCCCATTTATTAAAGTATGCTTTTTGTTTCCTCCAAGTATATTACAGCAGGTGACTTTTACTGACAAGAAATTCCAAATCCACATAGCCATGAGGTGGTGACTAACAGTCCCTGGTATTAGGCACTACCTAGCTTTGGGACCACTAAGACTCCAGCCTTGGTAAGCTGTATTCCCTAATTGAGTCATGGATTCAGCAGGAGCAGTGGCAGGGTGGGAATTGTGTTCAATAAGTGATCTAAAGCAGCAACCTGAAGCTGACTTCTGCTAGGAAGTTTAGTAAGGCAGGACAGCCTGAGATAAGATTGCATTATACAGTAGCCTCAGGAGACGAACTCCTAGCCTCTGGTTGTCTGCAGGATTTAGAGAAGCTGTTAGCCAGTGCTGCTTTTAGTTTTCTCAAGCACATTTTTGTCCACTTAAATCAACTTGTTCAGAGTTGGCCTCGTTGCTTTACAAAAGGCAAAGTGTTTAAATGGCTAGAGAGAGGAAAGAAAAAAGGTTGAATTTCTGTGTGTTGACAATTATAGTCGAGTTGAATAGCCAACTTATGAGTAGTGGAGATTCGGCTGAAGCTTCATGCAGCTTTGAGCTAGTAATGAGCAAGTTAATGCTGGGACTGGAAACTGTAGCTACATCAGCACATTGGTGAACTAATTAGCTCTGCTGACAGACAGAGCTGATTAGCTCCAGTAGAGGGTCTATTAACAGCTGTCCTTACTGGGCACCAATCAAGCATCTCTCACGGCCCTTTGCCACATAACATGCTCTGGGATCTCTTTTTGTGCTAGGCTCTGTTGTCAAGTTAGATGTGTCCCAGAGCGATTTGGTGAATCAGACTCTTTGCTTGGTCACAGAGCAGAAAAACAGTTCTTTCCAAAAGCAGAAACAGTGCCCTTAGGGACAGGAACAGCATTCAGACCAGGATCGATAATCAGTGTCAGATTCAGCCTCGAAGGCTGCATAGCCAGTGAAGTTCAGGGGTTGTTTGATGTCTAGTTCTTCTGCAAAGTGTTTAAAACTGAGGTTCTATATGACAAGACCATCATTTTGTAGTGGTGCAAAGGCAATGTGGAAGCCACTGGCTACACCATGCTACTGCTGACCACGGTGTTTTACATGTATTTGGATGTCACTGAAACCCAACCTGTCCCTGTTTCCCTTAAATTTAATGATCCACATGGAATAATCTGAGCACTGGATTAAGACCTGTGTTTGCAGAGTGAGGCGTGCATTGTTTTGTTTAATGTTAAGGAATTCATGGTGGCTTAAGCCGTGAAATGTTTAATTTGTTTCTCATGTAATTTAAAATAAACGATAGACCAAATGACCTAAATGAGGCAGACATTGTATTTATTTAATCTTAACTTTAAGTCTTAACAAGAGGCTTATCGTGTTTAAACAGTCTTTCATCACTGGGTCAGTGATGGACTGCAGCTTGCCTTGCTAGTGACTGAAATTTCATTACCCTTAGGTTTGGTCTTTAGGTGACCATTATTGTTTGTTGTGCCCTTTTTAAAAGTGAATAAATTAAAGAGGATATAATACAAAATTGTTGTCAGAAGCAAATGACAGCTGTGCCTTAGTTCAGGTAGAAGGCAAGAAAATAGAGGGAGGAGATTGATGGAATGAGTTGGCAATGTTTTGAAATTCAAAGATAAAGATGTGAGGAGTTCTGTTTTTGAAGGATGAAGGGCTTAAGTTTGGTATTTTCATTTACAATTCAATCTATTTTGTGAATCCCTTTGGCTCTCAATGTTTGGCTTTTATACAAATTTTTCCTCCCAAGAAGAAAACAGAGTGCCTGCTACTCATTGCCTAGTCGTAGCTGGTGGTGCCAAAGTTTAGGATCTTTCAAACCAGATACACTCCAGAGAAGTCAGGTAGCTTTGCATGAGCTGGGGAAGATCATCTGGCCTGTGCCAGAAATCAGGAGAGGCAGACTTCAGTCAGCTCTAGCCTCAGAAACTATTTTGTGTATCTGCAACTGCCTGTTCACTTACTGCTAGAGCCAAAGTATGAGAACCTCTTGTCAAAAAGCCTGTTAGTAGTCTAAACCAATTAACCCATCATTACTGAAGTGTTTCTGAAGGCAGACTAAAAAGGAAATCCCTAGAAGTTTCTATTGTACTTTTATGGTGATGGGCAGATCACCCCGGATTAGCTGGACAGTCAGCCCCTGACAGCTGGATTTATTTGCTTCTCTGTGTTAAAGGTGTGATGTTACAGACATGTTTCAAATGATTTTCAACCTTAACATCAGTGTATTATGTCAGCCTGCCCTGCTGATCCTACTTGTTACCTGTACTGTAATTCTGTGTTTTTGAGCTCATGATGTTCAGCATCAGTTGGAAAGATGCCTACTGCTGAAAGAGAAATTTTGTTCCTCTCCTTGACTGTAATCTCTTGCTAATGCTGAGCTGTGTGTTCACCAAATTAAATATATCACAGTCCTCTTAAAGCTCTTCTTCCTCATCTTCCCATTTTAAAATATAAACCTAGGCTGACAAAATCCATGCCTTGGTTTAGCCTTCATATAAGGTAGAGGACTGAAAGTCATTGTACATTAAAAATGGTTGAGTTAGGAATGAGAAGCTATTCCAAGATCGATAGATTGCCTTTGTCCTGGGAATTAGAATACTAGAATCATCTGCTGACATCTCCACAAATTTGCTTTGTGACCTGAGGAAACATGTAAATACTTTGTGTTGCTTTTATTCCTCCTGCTGGTACATAAATTTTTCAGTGTCGTATCTTACACCAATTGATTTGTGTATTCTATTTAATCTGGCAATATCAAATTCTATCCCTTCAGCTATGGGACGCAAGTGAAGAACTTTGGAATTGATAATGGCTTGACATATCTTGAAAGTTTTTATTAATTTCTGTCTTGTCATGACAAGCCTTTTGCTATAGAATAAAAGGAAACAGTTGAAAAATAATGTTCCACTAATAATTTGTATTGTTAGTGTTACTTAATGTCAAAATTAGTGCATACACTAATGATGCAGGTGAATCAAAGTTTGCAATGTCAAGTCCAATTCTGCTTTTCTTTAAGATGATGATATATCACCCACTGAGCTCTGCTGATCACGTCTTGTCCTATACTTTGTGTTACTACAGCTTGTTTAAATCTCTAATGAAGTCATAGAATAATATATTCTCACATTATAGTTACCTGTGCAACTTGGTCTAGGGAGCTGCTTTGGCAGGGGGGTTGGACTCAATGATCTCTAGAGGGCCCTTCCAACCCCTACAGTTGTGTGATTCTGTGTGTGATTCATTATACAATGTAAAATGTCTGTCGGGAAAGACATCCCCAGTCAAGCAATGTGATGAAAAATTTTCTCTTTTACTGCTTTATGCTCCATCACTTTGATACTTCACAGTCAGATTTTTCATTCACCTCATGTCCTCAGTGTCTACAAAACAGCACAGACAAATAATCCGATGTCCAGTGCCATTATAGTGTATACTGTTAGAGCACATGTGGTGTTATTTTCTCAAAAAATAAATCACACTGAGAAGCGTTGGTTACATACAGGGACCTTTTTCAATCTCTCAGAAGAAATGTTACACAAAAATATTTTAAAGAGCATAAGTTTGCATAAAACAAATGAACCTTGGGATGAGTTAATATTTACAACATTATTTTAAAAGATGGAATTTTAATTACATCCACGTATTATATTTTAGTGATTAATATCAAATCAAAATTACAGTACTTAAGGCAAATTTGTAGAGCAAGGAAGTGTATATTCTGCGTACTAATCATATTTGTGCTAATGCTTTAATATAAGTAGTGGACAATTCTACCTGTCACCTTTAATTATTCTTTTACATACATTATGTAGGCAAGTTTCCTATATTGAAGTTCTTCATATTCTGTGAAGCAGAAGCCTTACCCTCAGCTCTAGGGAAAGAAGTGGAAGTTCGATAACTTAACGTGATTGTGTTATCTCTCAACAATGCTTAAAACTTCCTCCGGGCACACAAGGGTCATGCAGGCAGTTGGAAGGCCAAAAGGCTTTAGAACTGCATGCTTGCTCGTTAAAGGAAAACAAGATATTCTTCTCTTTGACAAACTAATACACTTTTCAAAACATCAAAGCTATTATCTAGGCAGTTTTTTCAGGCTTCTGTAGGCTGATGCATAAGGATGCTTGTTATCCTTGAGGTGGTGCACCAACATATATGCCCTAACGTGATCCGTATGAAAGGTATGTCCAGATTGTGCCAGATTCTGCTGATTTCAGTTTTACTTACATCTCAGTGTTTGTTGTTTCTTTCTGGCATAGTAAAGTATTCAGGAATAAATTCCAAATAAGAGAAATTGATAAATGAAAGGATTTAAGGGAAACCTTTGAACTTGAGTGTGAAGTATTTTCACTATTGCAAATTTCAGCAGGGTTTTGCAAAAGGATCCTAAGCTGTTAAACCTCTTGCTAGAATAGATTAAAAGGAGTTGCCTTGAAGAAGAAAAAAGGAGTAGAAAATCCAGCTTCCTCAAGACATTAGAGGATGATGTTCCAGACTAAATGTCTAGCTGGGATAGCTTTATTTCCCAATCCTGTGTTTTTACAGGGTCATTTAAAAGGTCACTGGCTTGTTATAAGCCACTAGAACAAAAGAAGGCTAAACTAAAACAAGGGAAACATTCCATATGATACAAAAACTATCTGCGTTTCGGGAGCTGTCAAAGTGAAAAATGAAAGCATAGGGTTGGCCTTTAAAAATATTAATTTATTTTAAAAACGAAATATAAAAGTGTTGGGAAAGAAATAACCTTATCTTCCTGAAGAAGCGAGCAAGGCTAAATCCATATCACTTTTCCTAGATCTCTGATGGCACTTTCTGCCATCCTTAGATCTAAAAAGGGATGTAGTCATCAATTCTAGCCGCTATAACATCCCTGAAGCGTTTTTGCTGGGTAATTAATGAGACAGTCATCAAATGTACTAACCAGGGTTTAAGGTACTGTATGTTCAATGGCATTCTTTATCAGTTTTACTGAGTGATGCACGTTCAGTTCAGTGTTGACCTTAAACTGTATTTCTGAAGTGCTGCCATGCCTCATTGACAGAAGGAAAACATGAGACATGAGAACATAACTTAAAAAAATAAAGTATGGTGGTGAATATTTGGCTAAAATCTATTAATATCTAGCTCTACCTAATGTAGTTTTCGTATACAGTGACTAAAAACCTAAGTTAAAGTATTTAGTTAAGCATTAGTATAAAACATGCAGAATGGTCCCTATTGATTCTGTACAGCAAACCATGATCCATTGAGGAATCTATTATCTTCATTCACAATGAAAATAATACAAGAAATCAATATTTCTGAACTGTTTCAGATGGTACTTTGATATTGCTTTTGTCAAAATGTTGCAAATGTTTCTTGCAAATTATGTATTTTAATTTTCTCTACTTACGGCTTAGGCTTGGCTTTGTTACTTTACATAGTACATGTGAAAAAAAAAAAAAAGTCTTTACTAGTATAGAAGGACTGAAGGAGGTAATTAAAGAGATGTAAAACTTGCTGTCACAGTGGACTAGTTTTTAAAGAGTTCATTTTCTATGGTTCTCATAAATAAACCCCAGTGCTTGAAATGGGTATAAGCAGCTTCCCGCTAAGTGCATGCTCTTGTCCTCTCAGTCTGAGAGCTGGATCTGCTGGCCCTGGAGGCCAGTCATGCATCCTGAAGAGGGGGACAGGGGAGCTGCCTCCTGCCCTGGTATAAACTAGTGTGCTTCCATTTCTTCATATCAGGCTGTATGAGATCATACCAGCCAAGATTCTGATTTCAAATTCTTACTTGGTTAATGACTATCGTGTAAGCTGCCTTTGCAGTGTGAGGGTGATCAAGAAGTAATGAGCCAACTGTTTCAGTGTAGACTTCTGATATGGTTGTACTCTGTCAGCCCAGCATTGTGGCTAATTACTGCCCTGAATCTGCTCTAGCTTCATTTCTCTTAGTGACAGTTAGTTGATTTTTCCTTTCTGTATGAAAACCTGCCCCATTTTCAAGTCTACAAGTGGCCGATTAATTCTGAGTAAAGGTCTTGCAGGCCATGAGAAAGGCATGTGCGTTGCTCTTGAGAAATTCCTCTTTTCTCCTTTCCAGGAGTTTCAAACACAAGTGACTTTGTTTAACACGTTTCATTTTGACTTGCAGGGCAGTTTATTCTTTCACCTTCTTCATTTTGAAAGGAAAGCTATAGAGTCTAAGGTGGTGAGATAGCTGGGTTGTAATCCTTTTATGAGCAGATGAGATGCAGCTTTACACTGATTTTTATTGAAACAAGATAAAGGTCTCCCTAGACAAATTGCAGATATGAATAAAAATGGCCGTATATGTAACTTTGAAGCCTGGGCTGGTGGCAGGAGTATTTTTAGCCACGTAGCAGTGCCAGTGGTGGTTTTTCAGAGTATGTACGATAGTATTGTCTTTAAAAATTCGTTTCCTGTTTCAAAGGATCAGAGCCACATTACTATCGTTCTCGAGGAATAAGACAAAAGCACTGTTCTGGGTTTTGCATGTCTTGAAGAAAGCAAAATTCATAATTCTGGTAAGATGACTCTAACAAGTCAGAGAAATTACTCCATTTCAAATATCCGACTGTATTTAACTGAGGAATATGTATAGAGATAGAATCCTTCCATGAGGAAACTGATAAAAAGATAGTGTTGGGACTTACTTCACTGTTTTCAACTTGAACTCACAAGTATGAATTTAGCAGCAAAGGCTCACCCATGGCTTTTCCCTAAATCTTGTCCATACGTCTAGCAAACACCATATGATAGTATTTTACCTTCTCAGTGGGACAGATACATGTTGTAGGCATGGAATTGCCTTGCTTAGCTACTTGTAATTGGTACCAGTCAGAGTGCAGTGCTTCCACAATTTGCTACTCAAATAAACCAATGGGAAATTGTATTTCCACCAGACATACCCAAAAGGGGGGTGACGCATCTACTCCCAAATGGCCTAGTCTATCTACTTTCATAAGATACAAAGAGTGTAATATGAATAGATAGATGAAATTATAGAATAGATGAAACCCACCTGGGACATTGTTTCAAGCATCTCCAAATAAAGACTTACTAATTAATTTTTGCCTATATGCTCTCACTCACAATCTATGCTAACTGCCAAACATTAAAGCTAAATTCTCATCATAATAAGGCTAAATCACAGCTTTTGTTATTATGCTTTTCTGAGATTAGCCTTTAGTGTGTGTGTACTGAACTTTCGGATTATTATTGCCTTCAAATTTGCCAACACAAACTGCTGCATGGATGGACAGAAGTTAACCTAATCATAAAACAGTAATTTTAGTAATAATACTTATGTTGTAATTACACATCAGAAAACTATAGTATGAAATACAGCAACATTCTTGAAATACGGACTCTGATAATGAGTTTTATTTCCAGTTGTCTAGGTCTTCTCCTTTTTGCTCATGTGCCCCCAGTTTCTGTTATTAGACTGCCACCTAGTAATAGAAAGGAATGAAAAGCTGTTGGATATAGAGATGTGTAAGCCCAAAGCAAACAGCCCTTACAGAGTAACCACTGCAAACCATGAGAAGCAGAGTCTTTAGTTTGTCTTTTGCATTCATAAATACACCTGCCATTTCATTCAGAGGTTTAATTTTCCTTGCAGCTTGTTTTAATACTTCAACTGAGTGCAGGTTCAATATAGGAAAGTATTACAATGAATATTTCCCATTGTTTTATTTCCTAGCACCATAACCAATGAGGCAAATAATCTATGGCCATTAAGCTTTCCATATAAAGTATTGGAAGGTATGCAGAGCTTACAGTAGCATGAATAACAGAAATCCTTCCTTAGACCTTCATTAGGTTGAAATACGCAATATTTTTCAAATGTATTTAATAATGTTTCACTCATGATCTATTAAATATTAGAAAGTTTTTATGACTTCTTCAGGAAAAAAAAAGTCATATATCATTTGGCCATTGAGAAATTTAAGGCCAACTTTACAAGGAGCTAAAGAGTATTTATTTCTTTTATTTATTTCTTTATTTTATGCAGTGGAATTCAGCTGTTATCTGCAGTTGAGAACAACAGATAAAATAAAGTGTTCCGTCCTTCTGAACACTTACATATCAGACTTCATGCAATCATCACAAAGCCCTGTTGCATCAAATAAAAGATAGCAATTAAATGGTAAAAACGAAGTACTTCCTATGGTTTTAGAAGATTTAAATCTTGTCTCAAGAAAATCAGGGTATGCATGTTGATTCCTTAGGAAAATCTAATAAACAGGGCTATACATAAACCAAACTCAGTGCAAACACTGCCAAAACTTACTGCCTTTAAAATTCTCAGGCAAATATACCAATTAGTGTCACTCAGAAAAAAGTAGTCAGCAGTTGACCTGACCTGAAGCCCTACCAATCCCACTGCCTCCTAAATCAATTAAACTCTTATTTTAATTGGAATAGTCAGTCGAGGATACAATATTTAAATTAAAATAACATCAAAGATAAGCAAACAAAAACACTGTGTTACAGAAATATTTTCAGCAGTGACTAGGATGTATACTTCTTTCTCATACTCCGTTTTATTGTTGGGGAGCACTATCTTCTAAAGTGCAAATTTTTTGCTAGACAGCCTAGCTGGTCTATTAGTAAGTCTAAGGGGTGACACAAGGGATGTGTATGTTTTTCATTTAATATAAGAAAATTGTGCAAGTAATTGTAAAAATAGGAAAGGAGTCTTAATCTTCTTTGGTTGTAACCAAAGAGAGGAAGTGGGTGGATTCAAAGTCTAGGAAGTTCCAACCTATTTCTAAGTCTATTTGCAACCTGATGTTGACCATGTCATTATAGTTGTTTCAGTTAATCCGTGTGTAGTGTTTTGTAATATCCACTTAATGGTTGTGGACATCAGGTTTCTTATATAAAAATGCATTTCTGTATCATTATTTCTGGTTACTGTATGCATGCTAAGTAGATGCTGGTGCACTGGAACAGGAGTGTATTTTTCCATCGTAGGTTTAAATAATGTATTGCATAATAACTGAATCCTTTTGATGCTGTTAGGACTGACTACATTGACTTCTGGTAAATAGAGCACTGCAGGTGAACTAAGGTGAGAATTTGATGCTTAAGTACTTTTGGAGGAGTTGCATTCTGTCTAAAGGGTATAGTCAAATAGCTACTTTGAATATTGATAGAGGGATGTCTCAGCTTTGGGTTAAAATGCTTAGGTTCTATGAAACTGTGTCTTAAAAATATTGGCAAAACACAGCATAACTCTTCATTCTTCCAAGAATGAGACTTTCTGCAAAATTGTGTTCGTTGTCCCCATCCAGATGCACTGAGATTGTGCAAACTCAAGACTTAACTGCTTGTTAAAGAAAGATTCTCTTTTTTCATCTGCATTTCTCAGTCCCAAGAAAGTGTAGCGCATCTATCCTGGGATGTGCTCTATTCCAGGGCACACTCAATCCTTGCAGACAGTTCAAGTGTGGCAAAAATCATTATTAGCTAAGAATTGTGCATTTCATTCAACGTCTTCTCATCAAACCTGGAGAACTGCAGACGGTTTCTCTCCCATGGAGAGAGAATCTTGATTTTTGTCTCTCATTGTGATCCCCACCTACGGGAAGCACATCTGCATGTGCAAGTTTCTCATTCAGTGCCTTTGAAATATTTTTGAAACTGGGATAGATGCAAAGAAGGCAAAGCTGTGTAGAGAGAGGGTACTGGAAGGGAACTGAATTCTGCATTGGTAATCCATTGCTGCCTTTAAATTCTCTGGGAGAAAAATAGTGATATTGATAATTTTTTGTTTCATCTGTATGCAATCTGCTTTAATAAGTTGATACATAACTAATATGAATTTCATTTTAGATTTTCACAAACAATTCCATTCCTGCTTCAACAGACACGATCTTACCAGACTTAGATGCTGAACGTTTGACGAAGGCAGTCATTTTAGCATTGTCTCCATCTGTTTATTAAACTAATTATCTCACCACATACCTTCTAGCCTGCCTTCCAATCAGCTTTGCTTCTTGCAATGTTAACTCAGCATTTCTTACCCTGAGAAAATTGTTTAATTCAGTGACCTAGTTAGGCTTTTAAAGCAATAGAAAATTAAACGCTATCTTGCATTTGTTTCTTATGAATTTGAAAATTCTCTTTTCCTTTCTTCTTTTCTCAATAAAGTTCATGCAAATAATATTAAAATTTATAGTGAGACTAATATTTGTTAATCTGAGTTCAAATAATGAATTCGTATTAAATCATAGTTTGAAACCCTTCCTTTGAGAGAGGTGGAGGGAGAGAGAAATTAGGGAGATGTTCCCTGTAAGACTTTTATTACTGTTTTACTCTTGTTAAGCTTATATTTTCATTACAATTATACATTCTATTTTTACTATTCAATAAAAATTATATTTAAATCCTATTAGATTAACATTTGCCATGCCAACTTTGAATTTATTTTTTTTTACAAAAATATTTTGAAGTAGTTCCAGGACATGAGCCTGATCCCATAACTCTGACTTGTTTGTTGATTTGGGTAGGAGATTTATTCATATAAGTTAACTATGTAAGAATTTATTAGATTTGGTAAAAGTTGCAGAGCATTCCAGTCTGTCTGTTTTGTGTAATCCCTGACCTGTAGAAATGTCAGGAACTAGATCTTGATCTGATTGGTCTCATCAAATGTATCATTGGTTCCAAAAACTGTTGACAGGCAGCCATAAATATGGATTGAGGATTTCTTGCATTCCCCTGGTATTCATTCTAGACACAGAAAATGCTAATCTGCAGAGAACTGAAAAGGTGCCTCAGTCATTTATTTGGCATAATCACAAATCTTTATGAGATGTCTGACAGTAATGCAAAATTACATTTATCTACACGTGTCTAAGATGCAGTGCACTGAAAGGATTTTGACCCAGTTTGTTTCACCCTATTAAAAGCTCTTGCTTTGCTTGAGGGCAAACCTGCTTATCAAAACATTTGGAGTACGGCCAGAATTCATCTGCACTATAGTCCTGTATTTGTCTTACACCGTATGAGATCTGCTAAAATACCCTGCTGGGGAACACAAGGTTGTACGGATCCTTTCAGCAGCCCTTGCTGCTTGGATCAGGCCTCCAGGCACATGGGAGTAAGCATGTGTACCTCTTTAGAGCAGATAGATGGGGATTTGGCAGAAGTGAGATGACCAAAAGGAACAGGTTAAGAGCATGCTTGTAGACACATGAAGTGTAACTTGCTGCTGGCCAAGTAGCAGACCACTAATCCTCCACCTTCATAGCAAGTAATAAGGGGAGCAGCACAGGGCTATGATTTTGAAAACCATCCATGTGACACAATACTTCCCATCTAAGTATGGTAATCATAGTAATGTTTCCTGTATCCACAGGTACTGGTAGGGTTTAGCAATTTCCAGCCTTGGAGTGTTGTTTTAATGATGGTACACCTGTCTCCTCTCTGTTTTTCAGGGCAGAAAAGTATTCTTTCTGTTCTTGCTAGCAGTGCTTCCCATCCCATTCTCTCTTTTGTTGATTTTTATAGCTCATAGTCTATAAGAACTTCCTGGAAATGGTACTTCAGGTTTACAAAACCCTTTACGAACTCACTCTGTCTTTGTTCCCTGACCTCTGGTTACTTCCATATCCCTCATAACCTACTTCCTTAGTTGACCTCTGTCTCTGCCTTCTGTAGAAGTTGTTCACTTTATTGCAGCTTGTTCTTTCTTGATAATAATAATAAAATAAACCTCAGTGGATTTCTTAGACTTTAACTCTTCATCTTTATTTCTTTCTTAATTCTGCAGATCACCTATTTTTTCTTTAATGTTGCATTTTGGGAACTCCTCATGAAGAAATGCTGCACGTAAAACCAGGCCTCCTGATTATTTCTGGCATTGTATAGTGCGAGAGTAGGATATTTTCGTATACTATTTAGTACAGATGCTTTGTAGTTTTAACTCACTGTAATCTTATGTCAAAGTGTGACCTAAAAAGGTACAGTTAGGCATTATTGAAAATGTTAATTGAATGTCTTATTCTAAAAACTGACAGCGTAAGATTTCTCTGGACCTTTGCTAGTGCAAAATCCTGCCTTAAATGATCAAATGCTTAAAGATTTGGCTCACTGAGTGTTTCTACCTGGGAAGACAGCTGTGCATTCTGCTTCCCATGGGATGTCTCACCCAGACCTGTTGAAGCTGAAGGGAACTTTTTCCTTAACTTTGCTGATCTCTTGGTGAGGGTCATCAGAAGCCTTCCTAGTCTGTTGCATCTCCTGGTAGAGTATTTCCTTGACTGGGAAGGCCAGGATCATAGATCCTCAGGAACGTTCCAGTTTTATTGTGGAGCTCTGTGGGCCAAAGCAACAAAATTAGACAAATATTTACTTCTTCAGAATGCCATTAGTTCAGGTAAAATAAAAAGCAAACAAACAAAAACCCCCACAAGTACTGTGGCATTACAGCAAATAAAAATGTAATATATTTCTTATAGAGAAAAATTTATTAGACTGCCACAGTGTTGAGCAAGGTTTTGTGCCAGAAAATTACACTGCTACAAACATACATAAAAGAACATATAGTTGTTTGACTGTACAGAAAGGAAGTCAAGTTTATGTCCTATATTATTTCCTATTGTTTGAGCAATGTGCCCTGAATTTTATGTCAATTATCTGCCAGGGTTCTGATTAATACTCCCTTTTGTGGGATTTTCTACTTAACCACAAAGCTGTGCATTTATTCAGTCTTCCAAAATCCTTGAAAAGATAATTTTTCTGTAAGCACCATCTCCCCACATTTTATTTTTATTTTCTGCTAGTTTTCCCCTGGGTCACCATATTAAATTGATGCCATAAGTAGATTTTTATCTTACTATGCTAATAAAATGTGTGAATTAGAAATCCATTATTTCTTTCAGAGCGAATGGAAAAAGTTGTTGATTGATTTACAGAAAGAATCTGCATATACAGTTTTGGTAAATGGACATAAACTTATAAGAGGCACAAATTTCAGCAACTACAATTATTATTTATCAAAAACAACAGTGCCATAGTGCAAAATCTGCACAGAACCATGGAATAGTACTAGAGATGTAGTCTGGAAGTACTGGTTAACTAGGAATTTTAGTGTGATTGCAAGGAAAAAACGTCTGATGGGAGGGAGGTGGGGGGTGGCTGTTTTGATTTTGTATTCTCTTGGAAGGTATAAGGAGTATTCTGACAGGTTAACAAAAATAAAACTTACTAATCAAGGTGGAAAATGTAGGAATTGTGAATAAGACATTTAACTATTTTTGTCAAGAAAGCTGAGAAGATGCTTAGGACTAAGTGAGAAAAAGAAAGGAATTGGGAAAATTAGAAATGGAAAATTCTGTTGTTATTCCTTTCATCAGAAAGTAAATCCTCTGGAGGGGCTGATTTTTCACCCCATAGTGTGATAAGCCATTTTGTAAAACAGCAATAGTGTAATTGAAATCCATTCTACACCGTTTTCCCTTGGATGATTTAAAATTAGATCAATTTATATTCTGCAGGTATAACCCAATGAGAGTATAAATGCAGTCACTGGAATTGTTTTTGTCCATGGGCAAAACTGGTATCATTTACTGATTCATTACACTCTCATCAGGATCCTTTATTTCAAAAGATACCTGGAATTATTACTGGCAATAGAACACTAAAGTAAAATAACATTTGCATAAAAAATTGAAGTTAAGGGGAAAATGATAATAGTGATTAAAATTAACATTTGGTGACTGTTCTGTTTGGAATATTGCATTTAAATGTCTCAGACATGAAGAGTTGTTTTTTGTGTTTGTTTGTTTTTGGTTTTTGTTTTTTTTTTACCCTTCAACTTAGAATGTACCTATTTAACTAGAATATTATGTTCTTGATGATATGCCTGAAATAATAGGCAGTGCTCCCATTAATATTTAACAATATAAACATCAGGCAAAGGTTGTACAACTAGAATCATAGAATATGCTTTTTGCATTAGGGTAGTAATTTTAGAAATAACCTCTGTCCATCTAGACCTGCTGATGTATGGTTGTCATAGCAAGTCAGTAATTGAGTTTTCTGGGCATTTTGACCACCAGTACAAATCTGCAAAGCAGATTACACAGCAGGAACACAATTTTCATCCTGACCTTTATCGCATTGCTTGCTGTTGTGGAAATTGGAATGTTTATGGAGGGAAATACAGCCTAAGTGTTCCTAATTTGTGAGAATGTGTTTTCTGATGTTAACCCAGTAAGCTTCATTTTGATTCATTTGATAACAGATTATGTAAAGACTTGGCATTAGGGAGGTATCATAAAACTTATTATCTTTTATTACCTAGGTGGAGAATATTGGTTTAGATGATTATAAATTGAAACTGAAAGAAAACTACTGTGCAAAGATCATCAAGAAGCGTGCTTCCTAGTGATCAGTTACAGACCTTAACACGTGTTCTTGTTCGCATTCTTCTGTATAAAGTGTATTTAGGAAACATGTTAAGCGCTTGTAGATCTAGATGCTGTCTGAGGGTGAGGATGAAGCATCTACCTGAAAAACTCTGAAGCAGGCACTGTCAGACACTTTGTCAGATGGTTCAGACTTGTCTAGTGACTGCCATAACCCAGCTGTGTCACGGCCTTCAGAGCTTTGTGATACCCATCGGTTCTTGTCCCTCTTCTTTCTCCTCATTCAGCCTCTGGCTTCTGAGCTGATGTCACTGGCTGTAAAAGTTAACAGTTCTGTTTATATTATGGACTTGAAGGTTCTTCCTGTGTTAGCAAACAGAGCAGGCCAGAAGAAGTTCTGTAGAGCAAAACAGTAGTTGCTGAGGGACTGACCTCCATACTGTATGCTGCAGTCTTTCACAACAAACTCTAGTCTTGTACTCAGAACCACATCACACCATGGCTGGAGCACATTAGTTGGACCCCAGGGCACGTGGTCCAGTTGGATTTTGACTGAAAGAAATCTAGATATCAGACTCCAAGACCTCACCGTGGTGCAAATTGCAGTGCAGTAAGTGTGAAGAACAGGGTAATTCACCTGGAAAGCTGTTTCCTGATCCTCACAGGCACAACGATGTGCACAAGTCCTCCATGCACACACAACCAGACAGCTTTCCTGGGATTGTTGTTGTCAGCTGTGTGCTGTTAAATAGACTTGATTTGCCCAGATTAACCATCTAGGGCTTGATGAAAATGTGAAGAAAGGCTTTGTGTGGATCTGTGATGTCCTGGAACGGTGAGGTAAATTAGCACAAGTATTGCACTGGCATCCAGGCAGATCTCAGTGGGATAGACTTTGTTAATCTAATTTCATCTTTGGCAAGATGATGGACTGTTTGATGGTGGTGAATCATAAGCTAATCAGCATTATGTTTCATTTCGTTTCCTGAAGAAATATGTGTTAATAAGTACAGTTCAGAAGTACAAATGCATATACTGTTCAGGACTTATGCTACCTTATTGATGTGTTTCTTGGTACAGAGTTGACTTTGTGAGGAAATAAATTTTGACTGAACATGTTCCCTCTGCCTTGTTCAGACACTCTTCTTGACACGTAACGAATATAAAGGTCATACTAAACAAAAAAATCCAGCTTTTTCTTCCTTCTGCTTTGGAGATGCCTTTTATGGGAACATAATTTTGTGAAAGGCAGTATTTACCTCCTGGAACTTCTGAGTCTCCTCCTCCTCCTAAGCCTGCAGGAGGTACTTCAGGGCTTCTTAAACTTGATTTGTATTCAAGGAGGAACAAATTCAAGCACTGATGAGCATGCTTCACAGATCCTTTTGTTTTTTGCTCAGCAAAAAATTCCTGTTTCATAGCTGCAGGAGCATAACGTGAGTTTATCAACAAGATCAGTGATAACCGACTTTGGCCACTGTCCACACAATTTAGGGAAGCAGTTTGTTCCCAGGGAACAGAGAGGAATGCTTGACCAGCTGTGTGTTAGTGCTTTTGTATGAAGTATTTCTAACATGAATTGGTTTACCCTCCATGGGTTAAATGGTTAGAACTTCATTAGTTCCCAGCCTGTGTTGCACAAACACAATCACAGGCACTCTGTTGCTGTTCGCTGATAACAAGATTTCCCAAATTCCAATGCAATTATACTTGCAACAGGGAAGAAAATATTGCCTTCATCACTGTGCTTTTAGGAATTGAGGGATGCTGCAGATTTTTCTTTCTAAATGTGTGTTTTGGGAACGCTTATGCTCTTGATGCCATGATGATTTGAAGGCAGACTCATGCATTCAAAATAATACAGAACTAAGTGCAAATCCATGGCAACCTACCTGTTGTACAATAAATGCAGCATCATATACTGTGGTGTGGAAGCATGTGTGCATGGTTTTTCATAAACAGCTGTAGCTTAATAAACGTATGGAAATAAACTTTGGCAGTCGATGCAAAGTCAGTGGAGCTGTGCTGCGTTGAATAACAGGTTGAGGGTCTTCTCAGGCTTAACAGTTTGAGGGCCAACCATGATTTTTCCTCTTAAAGTTACAGCAGAACATTTTAACTAGTCTGTGTGTACTGACTTTTCATATGTGACCTTTGCACCATTCACATGCATTAGTGAATCCTCATAACAAAGTATTTTAATATAGAAATATTAGAAAATCTCTCTCTGCTGTTAGCCACAGTGGGTTATTGTGTTGGAGAAACTTCATTTATGTTTTTGGATTTAAATAAACTCATTTGTACCTATGGCAGGGACTCATAATGATTGAATAATTTGCAACTAATAATTCAATAGAACAACTTTGCCCTTCTTTGTCTTCACAAATTGTCTGCAAACAGATTGTACATCTCTAATATATTAATGGATTAAAATTACTTGAGCTTTTTTTTTTCTTAGCAAATATCTTTTAGTCTGCAGATTACTTGAATTGCAAATCGTGACTGTTAAAATGAAATATATAACACTGCAAATAGAACTGATTGGGTATTACAGGAGAACAATTTTTATGGGAGTATGCTGATTTGTCAAAATGAACACGTTATTGAAACACAACTGTTTGGAAGGAGGAGAGAAAAAATCCACTCTGTTGAAAGAAATATTTGCAATCACAAAGGGAGTTCTTGTTTGGAGTGCTCCTGGAGGCCAGCTTGAGTTTAGTTCTTAACCATTTGAGACAACCAGATTGAAGACTTTGTACAAGAGAACAGGGTCTTACCATTCTTCCCTCATATGCTGGGATGTTTTAATGCAAGATTTCTATTCTCTGGTCTTAGATCTTGGAAGTTATCTGTATCACACTTGGAAACAATTTCTTTTTTACAACAACTGCTGAAGGAGAAAATTTAGTCTTCCCTTTGCTTCCAGATATACCTATGAACAATCTCTCCTATGGGTGGTAAACAGATATTGATTTTCTTCATAACAGTACCTTATTACAATGATTAAACTGTAGAACTTCCTTTATGATATAAAAAATTGTAAATGGGTGAGCTAAAGAGGATTTGCCTTACAAACTTCATTTTTTTTTTTTATTCATCAAGCTGTAATTCAAGCTCTGAATGCATAGCCTCAGACTATGCTGTGCTTTTTGCATTGCAGCAATTGGCATTTAATATAAATGCTGATATTATAATTATAAAAGCATTATATCTGTTAGAGCTGTTAATAGTCACATTATTCCTTTTTTTTTTTTTTTTTATAATTCTACATTTGACAAAATCCTGACAACTTACTCTGGAACGATGTTAGATTGAATGTTGATATTGTTACTTAACAAGGAGTTTGATTATGTCTTAATAGGATGTATTCAGTGCATACTACATGCAATTATCATCTTAAATGAACACAAGCATTTATTTAGCATGCACTGAAATTATTGAAATTCAAAGAATTTTTCTTTCTGGCTATATAATAAAGGCATTAGTGAAAACTATGATACAGTAGCACACTACTAATATGTTAACATGCGTGAATGTGTTGTTTGTAAACATAACTGCAAATAGAAGTGTTGTGGTATCATTGCGTTGTTATGGAAAATATTAATAGCCACAAGCTGGTACACAACTCTCATTGGCAACAAGTATTAAGATAGCCTGAAAGTATACTTGAAGCCCTTATGAGTGTTCTGGACATTCTGTATCATGTTTGTTTCCCAAACACTGTTTATTTTGATCTTAGCAACAGGGTACTTTATATGAATGTAGGAACTCTTATTTCCACAGGTTTTTTAGGTGAAACCCTACAGTGCCAAATGAAAGCTTAGGTGTTTTGACACTGTGTGCCCTTTTCTGAGCATGCTATCTGTAGATCTCTTATGCTGATTGAAGACCTAGAGTAAAGTACTATATGAGGGTCACCCGAGCAGGAGGAAACACTGAAGAGACTCTTCCTGGAGTCCAGTGGTTTCCTGGTCCTTGATGTCCACCTGCAGTTTTCAGATAGCTGCTTAGGTGATACAGGGATTTGTTCACAGTCTGGAATATTTTCCTGGATCTTAAAATTAGCTAGAAGAAAAACTGCAAAATAATACTGAGTTTGGTGGCAGGATGATGATATGAAAAAATATGAAATGGAAAAATGACATTTTCTGCTGAGATGATTCTTTTTCAACTGCTGTATATGCAGTTTGAATAGTAAAAACAATGTTGTAAAAATCTGCAGGAAAATAGGTTGAATAACTCTTGAAACCTCTTTGAATTACAGATGAAACAAAAGACCAGTGTAGCCTAAAATTCTGAACCCAGTCTATCTTCATATGACATAGAAGATTAAGCCTTGATCACATTCTTCTTAGTTTAGATTCAGCTTCACAAATAGAGTTCCAAACGTGCAGTACTGTGTCCTTCCAGAAAATGCACAATCTACTGAAAATAGGTAGTTGTATTGGAAAAACAAAGTATGATTTTAGTAAATAGGATTCCTAATGCATGCTGTTCTTGGAAGTACTCTAACAGTGACCAGACTTTCAATTTTCAGGCAGAAAGAAGTGTCTTTCATACACGTGTAATCCATACACCAATTTTATAGATTACTTTTAGTGAAACGTTCTTCAAGTGCCAATGGCAAAAAGAGGTATTTGTAAGAAGAGATTTCTCATGCTCTTCTTACTTGTGAAACTGTATTATCTAGTCCACTTTTATAAATATTCAAATAAAATGTCTGACCAAAACTTTTGAACTTCAGAAGTTAAGAATTAAATTTGATGTTAAGCATCTAAATGAACGTCTTCTTTTTTCTGAGTTCATAACCCCAGTGAAGTTGATGCAAATAACTTTGCTGTTCTAGCAGTACCAGAGCTCGAGTCCATGTTCAAAACTGGAAATTCAGGATTTGTACATGTTTGAAAACACTTGTAGTCCGAAATTTTCTTTAATCATGCAAGTAGTTCGTTTGTTCCAGTCCTACATTTTGAGTCCTACTGTACTGAGAAAACTGTTGATTCCTGCTAAATTTCAGAGGTACATGAATATTTTACTGCCTCCAAGATTTGGAATATTTTACTGCCTCCAAGATTTGAACTGTTATCACTGGCGATGTGAAGCACCACCCCAGTGGCTTGCATTTCTTAAGTCTCTAATAGTTTTCTTACTGTATCTGTAGGAAGTACCTATTAAAATCTTAAGACTTCTCAGAAAACTGTCGTTAACTGGTTCCATTCTTGTGCTTTCTACAAGTCATCATCTGTTTTATTCTAACTGCCTGTAGACACACTGAAGTGTTTATTTTCCACCGTTGTGATCATATCCTGCTGGTTTTGTCAGGAGCCTGAAAATATGATAAAGGACCTTTCTGGTTTCTTGTTAGTTACCACGGCCAGACCAGGCACACTGAGGTGGTAGGGAGTGAGATGTGATACAAATGTTAGCACTGGTGATGCTGGCAGTGGGTGGGCCTTTGAAAAAAAGCTCTCCTGACATGGCTCACCTCCTTGGCAATCCAAACAATTTGCCGGTGTCACCCCTACCGTGGCTAAATGACTTCAGTGAAAATTTATGGGGATAGGAATGGGTCCCCTGCTGTAATTACACAAACTCTCTCAACAGCGCAACCCTCCACAAAGTCACAGCTATAAACAATATGCCACAGAAACAGCAACTTAATGTTCATTTATTAAAATCATCTATTATCCGTTTTAAACTGTGGATCCACTTCCTTGAGAGTTGTTGCATACCCATGCCAAAGTTTCTGGAATGGATTGGTGGGGTTTTTTTGTTGTTTTGTTTGTTATTTCAAGAGTGCATTTCAGGAGCCAGGTCACTGCTTTGAGGAACAGGAAGCCTGAGTCTGATGGCAGGCGATGTTTTGCTGGGATACTCTGAATGTCTGGAGGGTCCTCAAATAATGGTGGGTGCTGCACTCGGCCCTAGACAAACAGTGCAGTGGGGATCAAGGAGGGAAGGAATGGTGATGAGGAAGTGAATGGGGGCTGCTGTACTTCTCTGATGTTCCCATCCACAAGCTGAAAGAGGCGGCTGTAGGAAGATACCACACCAAGGTGGAAGGCCTGGGCCTTGTGAGAGGGCAGTGGCCAGGATCCCTGCTGTTGGGCCCGTCACACCAGACCATCCATCACCAAATATCTGCTGGGGGCTGAGCTGAAATAACTGTGCTGGGATGTGAGAAATGCTAAAAAGTCCTCTACTGCAATCTCCTCATGTAGAGAGCACATCTGATGGAAGCAAGCCTCTTGGGTTTGGGTGTGTTGGGAGTTGCTTTCCCTAACAAAGCAAATATTTGGTGACAGAACTGGATGTAGAAAGTGCTGCATAGCAGGAAAAGTGTGAAGTATTCATAATGATATGTGATACTACTCAAAATTCAATGTTTTCCACATTCCATTGCAAGCTTAAACATTGGACTCCTGTCACAGAAATTTCTGCTGCAGTAGTCACAATTTCTAGCATAAATAGGCTTGCTTTCAACAGAAAATGGGACAGTTTTCAAAGGAAAAAAGACCAATTTAGGAGTAAAAAAGGGCTTCTTTTGAGCAAGGACATTTATAAACATGAAATGATAAATGGCTTTGCAAGTTTTCCATACTATAATAATAACTTCCTAATGAAAATAATGAAAAAGTTACATTTAGAGAAGGGGAGAGAAGTTTCATTCAGTTTTTAATACAATGAAAACATTTTAGAAAAGAAACATATGAAAACTGTAAATCTTGTTCTGCTTTATAACCTGAATTTATGTTGGAGACATCACTAATATTTCCTTGTGTATATTTATATTATGATATAAATCAAAATCTTGTTCTGAGTTTGCTGCCTTCTATGATGAATTCCATGAAATAATGTAAGACTTAAGAAAATACTTTTCTCAGGATGCTCTGAGTGACAGTGGCAACTAATTTGCAGGTAGTCTGGATGTTTTTAGGACTTCTGGCTTGACTCATTGACTTTACATGCAAATATACTGATTCGTAGCAGGTTGATCTGATGAGCAACTGGTTGGGTTGCTTTTGTCTTGGCCTAAAATGCTTCAGGAATTGGAGCCACCTTTTTCACATGTGCTCCAAGAAGGGTGTTGTATGCACCCAGGAAAAGGCATAATGTACAATTTAGTGAATGCTTTTGTATCCTTTAGCTATAAAGCAGACTGTGGACTAGGAGGTTTCTTCACTAAGCTAGGGATGAAAATTAAGTCTGTTTTGAACTGTAGATGGTGAGGTGTTCTCTGCTACTGGATAAGCTCTGTTCCAGTCTCATTGGTTCTGCTTCATCACGCAGCGTATGGATGGCAGACAGAGATCAGTGTGTTGCTATGTGGAATTTCACACAAGTTTCCTCCCTGCATGTTAATTCTCTGAAGTAGTGTTTGCTGAAGGACATGGGATGAGTGATGTCAAAGATGTGCAACCTTGGTTCTTGTATGCACAGATGGCTGATAGAGCTGCTCTGAGAATAAAAAAGCACTTGAGTGAACCACCCTTTCTGGTACTGTTATGTAGCTTTTCTCCTGAGTTCCAGACTTGTTTTTCTAGAAAGTTTTGAAAATCCTCTACATATGGTATTCTTACACATAGCTTTAAAGGTGGTTGCAGCACCTTCCCATCTGTGTTCTCCATCAGTGATGAAGCACATATGGTCTTTAGGCAGATGGTTCCAAGTGAGGTAGCCATACAAATGGGGAAAATAATCATTTTAATTAGGTGCCCATTCTTGTCTCTACTGAAATCTGTATCAAAACTCTTTGTGTGTTTCATGGGAGAAGATTCTGATGCTGGTAATAAGTTTTGATGGGATGTATTAATACTCAGCTGTCCAGTGAACAAACAGATGTACTTTATTTCTGATGAGAGAGGAGTGAATTACAAACTTTAACATTCCTCTGCAAAGCTGTGGCTGCAATTTCTTGTTTTTCCCTAAGTTGTGGCTGTTTTGTTAGAGTAGGGAAAATAAAGATGGCTTTTCCTGTAGACCTATGTTGTTAGAGCTGTCTTTTTCTACAAGATGCAGGCAGTCAGATAAGTAACCATGGCATATACATTGGATACACAGATATAAATCACATTTACTTTGTAAAATATCAGGTAGCTGCCTGTTTTAGAAACTACTTTCTTGTTTCTTACAATGAAGCAAACTTAGATTACCATTCTAAATGCTAATATGGGGAATGAATTAGGTTTAATAAAATATAATGAATGTATATGTAGATTGTGACATTAGTATTTAATTATATACCCATCATAACACTGATGAGACAAGCTCTTAAGTACCAGTGCACTGGAGTGAAAGCTTTCTCTTGAAGAGCAATTATATTTTAATTTCTTCTCTCTTTTCTAAACTTCATAAATGATAGGTTATATACTGTTTACCAGTATTCACCTGTATTCCTTCATACTGTATTCCAAACAAGGTGCCCATTGTTGTGCTGAAGCTCAGAGAAAGCTGTACTTATATTTTTATAAAACGTTAACCTAGATCCATTTCTATACCATGCTTTGACAGACCAAATTCACTTCGTGTGAAATGAATTGCTGTTTTAAAAAAGACTTTTTTCTGTAATTTTTTCCAGACTATGGAAACTCCAAAGTATGAACTGGTTATCGAAGCGAAGGATATGGGCGGTCATGATGTGGGACTTACTGGAACTGCAACTGCCACTATTCTTATTGATGACAAAAATGACCACCCACCAGAATTTACCAAGAAGGAGGTAAGAACTTGACATCTGTGTTCCACAAAATGTTGTATGTAATTGTAACTAGTTTGTTTCTAAATAGAAAAGTGTTCCTTAATGGAAGAGGAACATAGATGTCTTCTTATCTCAGCGTGATAGACTTTCCCAGTGCTGTTCTTTTATCATGATAAATGTATATGCATCATTTCCAAAACACACTGAACCACAGGTGAAAAAAAATTACATCAAGTTGTATCATTCAGAGCTTGGCTAGTGCAGTGAAAACTTGTAAAAGAAGTGTGATAATGACAACTTTCTCCTTTTGTTCTAATGGGGAGAAACAGAATTCCCTCCTACCCACGTTCTAGCTTAGGGCTTTTACTGATAGGGAACATGGATGAGAGCAATTTGTTTTGTCCTGGCTTCTGTACTTCAACTGTGAAAAAGCTAGTGTTGTCAGTTCTGTATTGAAAACTCTGGTGCTAAAAGCTTTAAATTCAACCTACAGGTAAAATTTTCAAGGAAATTTTTGTCCCTGCAAGTTGAGTTCCACTGAGCAGCACTGAAAATCTGGGGGGGCGGGGGGGAAAGTTTCTAGTTTCAGGCAAAGCATGTACCTAGTTCCTGCCCTCCCCACACTACTCCTTTCTCTCATGTACCATATTAGCCTTCTCACACCTTATTAGTGTGGAATTTTTACGTCTGGCATCTGGAGAAAATGAAAGAAGTTCTACCTAATAACAACTAGTTCAGATTTTATTATAAATGTTTCCTGAAACATTTTCCTGAAACTGTTTCCTGCAGTTTTTAAGGAATAATCCCAAAAGATGAGACATAAGCCCTAGGAATGCTGATTTCCAGGCAGTGTGAAAAGAAAAGGGAGCTCTATTGTTGTAAATACATTGTTTTTCTTTAAATAGTTTTTTTCTTTATATGTTTTTATATTTTTTCCTTGCTTAATTTTAGCAATTTGACAACAGATTATTTTGAAATAAATTGCTGCAATTTTTCTTGAATAATTGCTTCTTTCATAAATTCATATTGAATAAGATTAAAAAAGAAAGGAGGAAGATTACAAAAAAAAGGAAAAAATGAATAAATAAGAAACAGTGACAATTTTTCCAATAGGAATATTAATTTTCACTAATGAATTGCAGTAGCCATAATTGCTCACTTTAGCAGTATCATTGCACTCTCCTGAAAAGTACAATGAAGAGCCTGATCCAAACCTGTCAAGTACATATGTGCTAAGTGGCCTTAGAATTGCCCTTTAGATCAGGCTTTCAGTTCTGTGAAGGATGTTTCCTGGCAACCTGTGTCTGAAATATATTTATAATATTGTATCATTTTAGCCTTCTTGAACATAATTAGCAAACGTGTTAGGACAACGCAGTGTGTTTACAACTGGAAGCTAATTGCACTCATCACTAATGAAAACAATTCATGTCTTCAGAGTACTATTTACTTGAATTTCCAAACTTTCATTTCAAAAGAAGTGTATTGATTATATCCTGTTTGCCAGAAGAGTTTCCTCTGACTAGCATGTAAAAACTTGCATGCCTGCTTAGCCCCTAAACCTATTGTCTGCTTCTATGGAAAATCGGAAGCGTTTATAAATTCATTTCAGGCAATGATAGTAAAAGATATTTTGTACTCTTAGAAATCTGATTGAGTCAGTATAGAAATAGAGCAGGAATTGTGAAGAGAGAGCATTGTCACTTTATGTGACACACCAATTTTCCTATAGGTATATCTTTTTATATATGCATACAAATTGTTACGTGGTTTTGAATGTGTAACTACTATTTTGAAATGTTAATGACCTCAGAAATCTTCCTTCTGCCTTGCTAAGTTGCATTCTTATCCCATGTATAAAGGAGAAACTATCAGAAAAAAAATACTGTAGATGTTTGGTATCAGATCCCTTTACAAACACGTACTCAAATTATATAGTGTGAGGGACAGGAGTGTATCAGTTAATAAAACTCATGCCATTTTGGCTTCTTGATTAAAATACTTAGCTATTGTATTTAAATACAAGATGCATACTACGGCACTACTGATTTGAAGAAGACTTGAAAGAAAAAGGCATATTGTACAAGATAACTTTAGAAAGCATAAATATAGTAAATGTAAAGGTTTGATTTTTATATGCATAGAGATGGCCGCTTTAGTATTAGACTTGTGTAGTATTACTGTATTTTCATAGTTGTCTTCCTTCTCTTTAAAGATATTTTCTCTCTTTTTTCATGCTATGAAACAAATGAATATTTTCTGGCCTGTATTTTCTTCTGACAGTATAATTTCTGTCTAGAATATCTATGGCCTTTGTTTGCCATATGTTGTTGATAGCTCAGTTAAGCCATATTTTCGATGCATTCTCTTCATCTGTAAGCATTAGGATCAATCTGGTTCCTGATATGACGAAGTGAAAGGCAATAAAGTTATACAATCTGGATTTTATTCTAAATATTTTTTTCACCATTATTTAAACAGAAATCTGGACATTGTATTAGTACAATACCAGGTACTTAGGCTGTGGGTGAAATGAAGCTTTGTGGAATGCATTGTGTTGTATATCTTTAAAAAGATATCTATGATCAATAACATTAATGACAAGTAAAAAGTTAATAATTTTTCATGCTTCCTTTAAAGTTGAACATTTCTCTGTATATTTCTATTCCAAGAAGCCTTATATGTGTTAGGAGATGTTTCTTTGAGTCCTCATTTCAAAGTGATCTCAGCTATGCTTGAACAAGTCTCTCTCCATTGGAGATGAATTTTATTTTGACACTTGACTGATCTTCCTCTTCTTTCCTCCAGAACTTCTGGCTATACTGAAACTGTTGTGAAACAGGTCTGTGGATCTACACTTAAGCAATGATACTTTTCTGTGTACTAATACTATATCTACTTCTTAGAGACCAGTTCCTCATACATCTATTCGAAATGCACATTAATGGGTTTTATTTGATGTTTTCAGAAAGATCTAAATGTTCTTTTGCTGTTGTATGCAGCTTTCCAGTAGCTTCTGTAGTGTTTACTCAGTGTTTGCTGGATAAGAATGTGTTCACCTAGGGAATCTGTTCTTCCATCTGCTATAATTTTTTACCAGCATACCACAAGCATGCCATTCCAATGTAATTATGGCCTTTGTTCTTTCATTGGCGGTGCATCAAGGTATAACCACAGAACTTGAGCAACTTGGCTGTGATCCAGCAGAGCACTTCCATTAATTTCAAAATAGCTGCGTAAGCCCTTGAGGTTATGTGTCAGGTACTTTGATGGGTTAATTTATTGAATTTTGCTTTGTGAGCTTCAGCCCAGTTAATTATTTTGTTACTGCCCCATTTCTCTACACATCTCAAAATATCTGCTTTGTTCTATTTCATGTACATACTTACTTGGCTTACCTTAGCCAATGCCTTCAGGTACTGGGGAGAAGAATGCAGTGATGTGGGTTATTCCGATAACTCCTCTTTAGTCTACCTAGTTCTCATGTTTTCCTTCACCACAGATATGGGACAGCAGCATATCCGTAGTCACACACTGAGAATTAGTTGGACCTGTCAGAGCATTCTCACTTCTGCCAGTCTTGTTCTTAAGACAATTCTTCTTTCTGCTACTTCCACCCTCGCCATCATCTTCATTCATTTCTTGGACAAAGCACTGTAAAATAGAGTTCTGTAGCATCAAGAGAATAAGGTTTGGGGAAATATTTTTCCTATTTTAGGGATAGATGATTTTTTCTAACATCATGTGAAATGATCTCTCCTGCCAGATGAATTTTCCAGTTAAATAAAGCAGCTTGCCTCCTGTGAGCAAGATAAAATTTGTATGATTTGACAAAACATCACTTCAGTGAAATTTGAGATGTACTGGTGCTGTGAGACTTAAGTGAAAAATAAGATTTGCTCAAATTTTGAATGCCTACTGAGACATGGTTTATAAAAGAGTAATAAATGACTAATATGTGCTTTAATAAATGATTAATCAATTCCTATAGAGACCTGAAAGTGAATAGGTTGCTTGTCACCATGATTTATGATGACTTCCAGCTCTGTCTTCTCATTCAGTTCTGCTACCCACTGGGGTAAGACAGCCCTTGGAGTACAATATGCGTCTCCGTCTGCTTGTTGGTTGAAGAGGATATGAGATTTTCAGTGCACCATCTGGAGAGATTTATTTTTCTGTTCAGGCTGTTGAGAAACACACTTGTAGCTTGGAGAGTCCCTGTCTTATTCTTGATATTGACTAGATCATGTTGAAGACCAATTACTGAGCTAAAAGCACTACTAAGGTTCCACCTGGCTTTCTGTTCTGTATTTCTTTTACAAAAATTACTTAGACATAATATTATTTTCCATGCTAGACACACCTTACCAACACAGACTAGATGTATCCATTCAGACTGCAAATTAAAAACTGCAACAAATATCACTTTCCCTTCTTCAGTGATCAGAAAGTCAATGCTTATCCTGCGCTGTCTTGCTGGGAAAATGTTGCCCTTTGGGACTCCTAACTAATCTCATTCCTTTATCTGTGCATCTTGGAGATAAGCAAGGCCCAGTGTTTGGACCTGTTAATAGTACGTGACTCTCCTTGCAAAATTTTCCTCTAAGATAATCATGTCACCAGGTAACTAGAGATCACCAAAGATGAGCTCTTTCACCACCCCTTCTATTTTTTTTCTTTAGAGCTGTAAAACCAAGTAGTAAGTTTACTGAAGCTTATCATCCCTTTCAGAACCACCCCTACACTAGACAGATTCTTGCACTGACCTTTTTGTTCAGCTTTACCTCAACATGCTCTTGTTCCTCTACAGATCATAACACTGAAAAAAAAACCTCTATAGTCTGATGTCATTTTCCTTTCCTAGAACTTGAGATAATTGCATCCTCTGCTGTCATCATTGATGTGGAGGCCAAATTATGACCTTATCTTTTTTTAATTCTTTTGTAATCAGGAGCATGCATGGTAAAGATTCACAGCTTAGGTTATATTCTCCATTTCTTAAAATAAAGAAATTGCATTAATTCTGTGAGATTTGTTTTTCCCCAGAAATATTAACACAGGATATTTGGTGAAAACAGAAGAGGTGTAGTCGCATAACTGACTTGTATTCTATCATGTCTGAGCCAAATTAAAGATCTAGGTGTGAATGTGTTTCTACTAGAGTTCATTTGCAAAGAATTTACTAATTTAGTTTAGAAAGTACCGATTAGTCAAATGGAAAACTATTTATCAAATCCATATGAAAGCAAACAAACATCTGAATGATGATAAACTTACACTTATTTTTAATTGAAGACTATGAGTATTCTGTTCTCATTACTAAAATAGCACTGCATTTGAAATTTACATTAGATTTCTATAAATTGTACCACTTCTTCATGGTTAATAATTGGTCATTGCTCTCATTCATGTGGTAAAGTCCATGGAATTCAGTTTTCTCAACTGAATGAGCAGAACTTTTTGTTCTGAGCAGCAGAACTCATTGCAAAATCACATAAGCAGTTTAGGAATCTAACTTTATAAATAACATAGGTGTCTAGATTTCATTTTTAGAATAGTTTTAAATGCCAAAGATAAATGAGAAGATCTCTGTAGACATAAAAAATGGATGTAAAGGTACCTCACTCCCACTGGAATCCCAAAAGCTGATATTAGGAGCAGAGATTGCTTTGACCCTCAGTGTGATTAGGATTCAATTGTTAACTTTCTTCTACATCTGGTCACTTTCAAAGGACTTGGAAAAAAAGCTTGTGATCAAGAGAAATGTTAATATTTCCAAGTTGTGTTATGACGATACCAATCTAAGGGCATGTGGAAGACTTATGTAAACATTCTGGCTATCTGAGTAATTAAATCACCTTTTTGTTATTTTTCTTCTTCTTTCTCTGTATTGTGCATTACTTCTTATCAAAATTAGCTGGCTTGAGGTTTCTCATATGACAAGAAATGCTCAGCACCACTCAGGATAGAGTTACCAATGACAAAGAAGCTGCAGTATTATAAGTAGGAATGAAATTATTTTAGAGAGAGAATAAATGCTCTTATTCTGAGCACTGACAGAAATAGATGACTGTTCAGCAAAGCAAACAAAAAAAAAAACCCACAACTACTTAGAAGACCAGTATTTCCTGTACTCATCGAGATTCATACTGTGTGCATAATAATTGGTATTCATGTGGCTTTCAGTGAGCTATCTGCATAACCAGTGTAAGCACTTTGTCCGAGAACTTCTGCAAAATATGTTTAACACTGAGTCCATCCACTTATCGCATAATTAGAGCTGGATGCACTGCATAGTGGTAGGCAGCAGACTTGTGCGATTTATCTTTGCTTGTGAGGGGTGAGTTCATTGCTTTGTTTCTCTCCACCAAGGTCACGAAATACATGAAGTTGTCTATTTAAACTCCAGATAAACACATTTCAGTGGTACATAAAACAACAGAGTGCCTGCTTTATAATCTGAAAGCAGCCGAGAAACACTTGTATAAATACAGGCAAGGTTCTATGAATAGAAATAATCATTCAAACAGTGTGAAATTAGGGAGGAATAGAAAGGTACTTCATTGCTTCTCCAGATCTGACTTTTCACCAGCATTCTTGATCTCCAGTGAGCTCACAAGTAAGCTTGTGTTTTTGCTGGTTCTTTTCACTCCTTTTTATTATTTATTTATTTATTTTGTTCCCTTCCTGCCCTTTGCTTTGTTTCTTTGATTTGTTATGATCAGCTGATCTGAGCATCCTTGATGTGAACCTCTGTGCGAGTCCTTGGCTTCTGTAACCCTTCGGGTTATTCTCAGAAGGTCAGCAGCAGCTGAGTGGTAATAACAGCAATTCTCACTACAGCTCGCTGCAAAACCATTCCAGGGCTGACTATCCTCTGCAGACCTCCTCCATCTGCTTCTGCTAACAGCAAAAATCCAAACACTGTGAGCAACAAGAAAAGCCATAAAACAACAATTTATTGCTCTTCTACAAGAAGTGAAGGTTAATATGCTTTCTCAGTATGGTCTGCGAATTGTGAACTTTACCACAGATATTAAGTTCTGAATTATAAAGCAAACAGTAGCAGTAAGGAGGGTTTTGACTGCATACAGCACAAGTGCATTTGGGTAACTAACTGGGGAGTAGAAATTGAAGATGAAGGAAGCTTCAGACAGAGGCTCTTGAAAAGCACACAAACAAAACAAAGATAATGTATTGTTTTCAGGCCTGGGCTTGGACCACTTATTTGAGAAAGCTGAATAAACATAATTATTAGCAGTCATTACTAAGAATTCCTATGTGATTTTCCAATTAAACATTTTCTATCCGGTTGGAATTTTGCAGTTCCCTTCAAATCAAATTAGGATTGCTTTCTGGAGATTTCAGTTTAAACATAAATTATAAAATTGGACTGTTTAGCCTGAGGAAGTACACGCATTTTTTCTTTTGTTTGTGCTTGCTTGTTTGATGAATGTGCTGCTGGAACATTCTGTGGAAATTTAATTTCACTTTTCTTCAAGTGTGGTTTATAGGATATTTTTTCCCTGTCACCTCTCCAGGGAGTTCCACATTCAGTAGTGAGTGCAGGCAAGTGATGTGCAGAGTTCAAAGCAACTTCACACCACTTCTTTCAGATTAGGATATGAAAAGGTTTATCAGTGAAATCTTCATCAAAATAACTTTCGATTTCTGTATGAGGAGACCTCATTTGCCTCATGTGTAACATCCAGTTGTCTGAAATCCCAAGTTCTGTATGTAAACTGTGGTTTTCATGCATGATGTTCATTGCAGAGTGACTCCGAAGTCAGCGTCAGCTCATCATTACTCAGCCTGGACAGTACATTCATCAGTGGGTAGCCAGTGGGGAACAGCTGACCAAGTGTTACCTGTGCTCTTGGACTTTTATACATGTAAAGAGTTGCAGTTCCTTACACGCAAAATGTGAAATGTGAAGAACTCTACGCTTCCCTGTGTGGTGCAGCACAGCTGATGTGAGGAGCAGTCCAAAGAGGGATTGTTAGATGTGTGGCAAAATACTGCTCTAATCCCATGAGTTAAGAAGCCCACACTGTTAATATGTCTCTAGTATCTGTAGGAATTCTATTTTAAAAGTAGGATTAAACAAGATAGCACACTACAGATCTAAACATATTCAATTTGCACCAGACAAAACCCTATTTAATAGCAATTATGCAATATGTGCGAGCTGCTATCATAGTTGTAGCTTATATGAACAGAAGGGATTTATAAAACTGAACTCATACAAAAATAACAGTTATGTGACTGCGTAGGTCATTCCACTAGAGAGAATTTTGCGATCGGTTTATCAATTTCTTCACTGACAAGTGAGGTTTTAAGATTATTTTTTTTTGTCAGCGGCACTAAAACTGATTTGGCTACTACAAATTTTGCTTACCATCTGTGTGTACGAATCAAAATGTCAGGATTATTTAGACAAAATATCTTTTTTCCTTCTGCTCTGGAACATTAAAATAGTGAACCGATTAAAATCAACATGCTAAAAGGAGCTGTACATTTATTCAAGTAAAATTGTTAGTAAGTGCCTAAGAAAGAGACTCATTTGGAGAGCAATAAAATTCCATAGGGTTGATCATCTCTTGAAGTTACAGAAATGAAAATGGTGTCGATACATTTAAGAAAAAAAACAAATGAGGGGATTCATACAGAGCTCTTTGCAGCTATAGTCTCTGTTGAGTAAAATAGTACAGGAGTGTAATTTATTCATACCCTTGTGCTTTCTGCTTTGGCTTATTTCCAGGGCTTGTTTGCTTTAGAGTCCCAGATGCTTATTTGCTTAAAGGGTAGCCCTTTCTCTAGCCGGCTGTCTAACAATCACTTAATATTTATTTGTTTTTACAAATGTTTTCCCCTGTGTTCCCAATCCATATGTCACAAGAAAAAGTATAATCTCAGCACTACAGAGTACTAACTTCATCCTCTTTTTTTGTGTCCTGGAATTCTGAGAAATCTCTGAATCTAACTCAGGCAGCTGACTTTGTTTCCCTCCAGTGCTATTGCTCTGTGACCAGTCCTTATGACTGTCTAGGTTGCCTTTATTTTTTTCTGTTAGGTTGATGCAGCTTTTTTTTTAAAGTTGTTTTTTTTTTTTTTTTTTTTTTTTTTTTGCCACGCCATGCTAACTGCCAAGCATTATCCCACTGCTCAGGGAACAACATCTNTTTTTTTTTTTTTTTTGTAAAATTCTCTGCATATTGAGGAACTGGTTACATAGTGATCTGGGTTTTTTTTCTTTTTTTTTTTTAATTTAATTGTCTGGTGCTGAAATGTATCATCTTTTTGTGTCATCCTTCAAAATCTCTTTTGCCTACTTCATAATACTCTATTAAACAAACAAAACAACCAACAGCTTTAGGTCTTTCTCCCTTTGAAGCTTGCTATTTAGTCAGCTATCTGTAATTAACTTCACCTGAACTTTAATAATTCCCTTTTGTTTCATTTAGTTTTAGTTTTTCCTTTCTCTTTGAAGTCCTTGAGTTTGTCATTGACTCTCAGACCTGAGCATCTAGTATCCCTTAAATGTGTTTCCAGTTTCTGCTTCAGCTCACCTGAGACTGATTTCTGTGATGCATCCGTTTTCTGCTCTTTGACATGGTACATCATCTTCTTTTTCCCTCTTCTTATTTCTGTCACTTTCCCCACTGCTTTCTTCTACAGAAAGCTGTTTGTGTTATATTTCTTGAAAAGCTGTGTTTCTCTGTTGTATCATGATACTCCTTCTGTCTCCAGGATTTTTCTCCTTTAACTTCCAGAAGATCTTCCTTCCTGCCACTCCCTGATGCTGTGAACTCTTCTTTTTCTCCTCACTCTCTTGTGAACCACCTTTTTGTTTTCACGACTTAAACTGTTTGCTTATGACTTGCAGAACTCTACATATGCTTTTTTCCTACCTTCTATAAATCCAGCCCCATCACTGCTTCCACATATCATCTCACTTTTTTTTTTCTTATATGGTTTATTTCCTCCTCCTCAGCTCATTTGTTTTGACTGCCTTCAGTCACTGAGGCCAGCAGTGCCCATACGTTATGTGGTACTGTCAGATGTTCTTAGATCAATGATTTTTCTTCATTTAGAAGACTGATGGTAAGGAGAGCGCTGCTGTCCTCAACGAGTTTAAAGGGTTGGAAGTGATCTTTTGGCTCAAAAGAAGTTTGAAAAAACTAGGCAGTTATTAGAGAAACTTTCAAAACATACGTAAGAAAAATGAATCCTGCTAAATAAGCTCATATCTAAAACAAACAGTTGTCTGTTGCTCAAATAATACCAAAGAAAAAAGATTTATCTGTTGTATTGATATTCTTAGCTGCTTGTATCCAAGACTGCCATCCAAACAGTGTTCCACAGAGATGTGAATGCAGGATTAGACTATAATTGAAATCTGGATTTTTTATGTATGCAAATGTGTATACGCAGAAATACGAGTCCACAGATGTTTACCTACCTAAACAAAAAAACTGATGTTTTCACATCCTGAATTTGCATTCTCTAATGTGGATTAAATAAAAAATTAAATGTGGTTAGGTTTTAACGTGTCTACTTGAAAATAACGCAACTCACATTTGAAAACAGAGAGCACTGTAGCTGATTAATAGATTCAGTGTTGAACTAAGTGTAGAAAAAAGTGCATGTTTGAAGATGGATGAAGGGCATGTTTTCTGAGTTAGCAGCTCTGACCTTTTCAAGTTTTCCATCTTAAATAATAATTGAAGCCATGAGTAAATAAATCCAACTTTGCCTACAGATGTTGAACTCTTCAATGTCCTTTTACTCTAACGTAGCTGCTTCCTGATATTAGTGGCAGAACAGTTTTATCATGTCCCATGCTGTGGCTGACTAGTAGTCTCTAGGAACAGTTTCCTTTCCTCCAGCCATATGATTAAAATGCAGTTTCAATCAATAAATCTGTACAGTTTCTGTCAATGGTAAGTGTTTGCCTAGGGGTCTTCTGTGTCCCAGAGGCTTTTTCTTTTTCTTCAATTCTTCTATATTCACCAGAGAAACAAATTACAATAAGTCTTGTTTACCTAGGCAACCTGTTGAGATTGTTTTTGGACTGCCTGCTGGAAATGGAGCGAAAAATACAGAGCACACAAAAACATGCACAGGCTGGTAGATATAGATATAGATGTTAGCAGTAAGGAATCTCTCTTAACAATATTGAGCTCCGCCGTAGCCCCTGTGAAGAGTTTGCTTTAGGAAGATTAAATATTTAAGCACATACTCTTCACTCATTTGCCATGTTAGTAGGTAACTTTGTCAGAGGAGAGCTTCTCAGATTCTGACATGCGATTTCAGCTGAACTTTACCACTTTTCAAGGATGTCAGATAATTCCTGTTCTCCCTTTTCAGGAATGAGGATCATCTCAGCTGATCAATGAGGCAATATACCAATATTGCAATTAAATCGATGGCAATATGAATCGATTTTGAATTCTCTTT
The DNA here is from genome assembly GCA_013399175.1 of Odontophorus gujanensis. Lineage (NCBI taxonomy): Eukaryota > Metazoa > Chordata > Aves > Galliformes > Odontophoridae > Odontophorus > Odontophorus gujanensis. The sequence continues at coordinate 897,666 of VXAB01005830.1, read as the reverse complement.
CCTCTAGGAGCAATTGCTTTAATGCAATCAATTAAAAGGAAATTTTAATGATGTCACTAATTGTGCTTTTAAAGGAAACATGACGGCTATTATTGAACTATTAATTTATTACTTTCCATGCTGATCAATTTGGAAAATCAAAACTGTAGCTTTTTAAAAGTTACATCCCCTGAAGTCTCACTTGTTTGTTTCTTAAATTTGTATGTCATCCTAGGAAGTAACGATAGCATAGAAACAAGGAAGTAATTGTATTCAACTCATAATTTTTTCCAGTTCACTTTTTTATTATGGGAGGTGCACAAGAAAAGTAATTTTTCTGAATTTGGCAGAAGGCAGTACATGTTTCTATACAAACATGCAGGCAAGAGAACAATCTAGTTTGTTTCTACAAAAGACTCTCTTTAGCTGCAAGTACTGGGCTATAGCTGTCTATATATGAATAGGCAGTAGTCAGCAGAAATGAGCATTGTACATCTGAGTTATTTATTCAGAAATAATAAAGCATGGATTGTCAACACTTACACAGAGGGTTATCTGTGTTACATAGTAATGCTATTATGATGTCTATGCTGGGCTCATTTGTATGTGTTCAGGGAACGTCTTTTAAATGCCCAGAGTCCAGCATATAGTTTGAAGCACACTTATTCCATATATATATATTTTAATTCGTAAAGTATGGGCGGCATTACAAGTGTTAATGCTACTATTATAGGGTCATAATTTAAAAATACCAGTGTTCTCAAAGGGCTCCAGCAGTGTGTCATTTCCCTGCTTTATTAAAATGAATGAACAGATGTACAATTTATTTCTGCTGAACTATCATCTAAATTCATAATCTATTTCTCATGTGCCTGAAATCCGTGTTGGTTTCCCATTTTCTTTGCCTTAGAAAAAAAAATTGCACTCTCACATTTATCACTCTGGGGATATAAACGAGAAGTATACTCTCCATTCACTTTAGACTAATATTCTCAATACAATTTAAATCCCATCTCTTCAAGGCTATTCAGCAAAACCTGGGCACTGGAACACCCAGGAACCAATTGAAAAATGGCTTTGCTGTCTATGTTGAAGATTGGCAGGTGGACTCTGGGGACAAGATCTGTTCTCTCTGACAGAATGAGGTGGCACATAACTGCATTTAATCTTCTTGGTTGGCATTTACGATGCCAGCAGAGGCTATGAAATTCTTAGCAACATGTTGGGAAGGAGCAAATAATGACAAGTAAGTAGGAGAGGTGAGGAGGTTGGGCATAACTGTAGTGAAATCTGCAGCTAAGGAGCACACATCAGCTGACTCTGGCCACTGACAAAAATGTCTTGCTGCAGCCAACAAGCGTGGCAGGTGCTCCAAGAAAGTGATAAACAAAACAAGACAATGCAGAGACTAGATGGAGTAAAATTATGGAGGCTTAAAAGTACGTGAAACAGACACATTGCCATGGGAAAAAAATGAGTATAAATATCCCAGACGGTGTACTCTCAGCCTCTCGCCATTCTCATTTGTTGGCAATGTTTGTGGGCAATGTGAGGATGATATTTTGCACTAATTCCATGTGAGGAATGAGTGGATAATATGCCCTGGGGCTTCTGGCAGCATTTCCTCTTCAAGCTGTTTCTAAGGGTTTATATTGTAAGCGAGCTGTAAAATTTTTCTGATGGATCTGTAGTTGACAACGGAATTCTCAGGCTCAGATAATGTTGGGTTTTTAATTTTTTATTTTTTTTTCCCTGATAAAAGTCACTTTGGCAAGAGTAATAGTGGAACAGAATGTGAATCAATCTGCTTTCTTCATTCCATAGCTGCTCTGGAATTTAAATGCAGGCCCTCTTTGCCAAACAGTTCAGGAATATTATGAAGTAATGCTTGAGATCTGTAAAGAAGAACAATTTTCTTCAGAAGACTTTTATGCAATGGTAGGAGTAGCATGTCAGGAAAGACAATGTTCTCATTAGTGAGAAAGGAGGAGTTATAACTCGAACAGGTGTTTCTCTATGGTGGCCACATTGCAGACATTCTTAAAACAACTAAATTTGGGTATCTAGCTCTGCCATTCCTGTTCCCTTTCAATCCTTCTCTAAGCTGACCTAACAATTATTTTCCTTTCCCTTTTCTTTAAATTCTCTGGCCAAAAGAGAATATTACTAGCTGGGAAAGCAAATGTCAAAAGCATAATTCTTATCTTTCATCTGCAGTACAGGACATAAGGATGATTTTGCAGTTAGACCCTGCATCTCCGGCAGTCAGCCCCAAATCCAGAGTCCTGCTTGATGGGAAATCAATTAAGGAATTCCTTTCTGTTGGTTGGTTTTGGGCAAAGAAAATTTATCTGTTTTATAATCCAGTGAGCTCCAGGGAAGTCAATGAGTAACGCAGCATTAAAAAGCGTTAGGAAGCTATGAAAAAATGCTTCTTCCCCCTTCCATTTTGGGCCTTGGATTTGGGCTTATCATTAATCTGCAGGGGAAGGGATCTCAAAATATAATGACATCCTATCCTCTTATTTGTACAATATCCAATATTTGCTTACCTTATTTTATATTCTTCAATACCTTTGATGGTTTATTCTCCATGGCCTACTGGCAATACATCCCAGTACTTTGCCACTCTTACATTTTGACTCTTTTTTAAAGGGAATTTTCCTTGGTTCCACTAAAGCCCATTGCTTGTCGACTTTGTCCACAGTTCCCTTCTCTACAGTAGACCCTATAAGTATTCTCACTATGCAGGTTCCTTCAAGGCCAGAAATGATGGATGTCTGCCTGCTCTCTGGTTGCTGTGTCTCTTGTGCTGAGGGCAGGAAGAGGGTGCAGTGCTACAGCTGAGTCCCCAGTGCTGAGCAGATGGGAGATTTCCTGCTTCTGTCTTGCACACTATCCTTCTTACACATCTCCGAACAGTTTTGCTGTTTTAGCAACATTAAATTGCCTTTATTGTCCATGATTCTTTTCCAGTAGCAGAATAAGTGACAAAACTAGCATCTGCTATATGTGGTTTTGTCTTCATTCATCCTCACTGCAGTAGAGGAAGAGCGGATGTATTTTTGAGCATTTTGATGGGATGCGATTTTGCTGCTGTTTATTTTCTTCTATACATGTGGGTTTCTGTTTAATACAGAGAATTTGATTATATCATCTGGATATTTTTATTTGTTTTGGTTGTTTTTTTTCTGTAGTCAGCCTAGAGTATTTCATAGAATCATTAAGGTTGGAAAAGATCTCTAATGTTACCTAATCCAATTGTCCATAGTCCAGTTTTCTACCTACTATGGGTGCTGCCCCCTAAACAATGTCCCTTGGTACTGCATCATTTCATACACAAAAGAGAATGTATTATCACTGACTAGGCAGCTTTATGTCATAGCTAGGCACTCTGTGATCATTCTCCACATCTTTCTGCTAATACACCTAACTTCTGACCTGCTATTATCCTTCAGTTCCTATTCTGAGTTTCTTTTAAGCTAAGGGAGTCTGACAGCTGAGTCAGACTTTCTGCCACAGGCAAATGTGCAGAGGGGCTTAGGAGGAGATTCATCAATTGCAGAGCTAGTTTGGAGCAGGTTTCATTAGGAGACTGTTTTATAAGCATATAGCATTCTTCATTCCAAAGAACCCCAAAGGAACATACAGAAAATGGATCCTCTCCATGGGCAAACAGAGGATTGAACTGCAACTTTCTACTGCTTGAAGGGAAAATGGAAGTTTAAGAATTTGTTTCCTTTATTACAGGATCCCACTCAAGAAAGTTGCTTACATTTCTAAAGAAATACGACCAACTCTGGTATTTGGTTGCACTCAAAATCTTGTTGATGGGCAAAGGGAAATCCCACCTTATATATAAAACCAACAATTTATTGTTACCTTTATTGAAAACTAATCCAAACGAATGTTTTTCCAAGAGTTATTATTAATCCAAATCTGATAAATACAGTAAAAAAAAATCTATGTACAAGAAGGGTCCATAATTATAATAATACAGTTATAAAATTGTTGCATGCATGCTTCTTAGTTTCTACCATTATTTCTGCTCATCCTTTCCTGGTTCCTCTTGGTCTTAAAGCTGGTGGTTACACAGTGTTTGTGGTACTGGTGTTAGGACAGGTTGTCTGCATCTCAAATCATTTGCTGGGATAAAAGTAATGCTCATGTTGATGATTTCTTCTTCCTCCATTCCTTCTCATATTGGCTAACACACTTTTAACTAACGTGTTGCTGTTTCTTCATTGGTCTGAAGCTCCATATTACTTCAAGGGCTCTATGTATGATGCCTTTATGTTTGTTAGGTATGTTTTCTTTGTTTCCCTAAAATCAATTTTGTCCAGCTTCAGGACTGCACTTCTTTAACTAAAACTGGTGAGTAGTTTATAGCCTGTGTGTCTCTGTGCTTCATGCCTTGTTATCCCTTGGCTTCACTGCGTCACCAGTTCTCAAATACTCTTTTATTGTACAAAGTCTGTGTTTCTTTACACTACATTATTATATGAGAATCGTGAAACTGGTGTTACTGTGCAAAGCTGAACAATAATTCCAGTTATTCTTACAGCAAAAACAAGTAAAACAGAACTGCAGGCATTTCAAGGACAGTTCAGGCAGAGGAGACCTGTGAAGCTTCTAACCCCAGGCCTTGCAAACTCAAGACTTCTGTCCTATTGCTAGTAATGGCAGTACCATATTAGAGAGCTACATGGTTACTGTATTGCTCTGTTATGTAGGCTGCAGTTAGCACTTACAGTTATGACCCCCCTGGAATCCTTCAAACCCTATTCACAGCAAAAAGAAGTTTGAGTATCATGGCAGACTTTGTGTAACTATGGCCCTTTGTCTTCATTGAAAAGGTGATAGAGCAAATGATGTGCTCTGACACATCTGAAAGTCTGCTGGAAGCTCTCCATCTTCACTAGCCCACTGAGATTGTGGTAGCCAACTTCTCTGGGTGAGAAGGCAGAGTCAGTGGCTGTGGCAGCAGCCTCAGGACTCAGAATAAATATCAGTGATCAGCAGACTCAGGGTCGTTGTATAGGATCTAAATCTAACCAGTAGGCATCAAGTCAAGTATTCATGTAAGAAGTGCCTTGAGTCTTTCAGGGAGTAGGAAGGGATCTCTTTGGTAGTTATTCCAGGCACACTACTTGGTGCTTCAGGCAACAGAGGTACAGCCCTGGTATCTTTAATGAGCTTACCCAGATGCTATCAGGGCAAACGTGGTGGGGCTGCACTGCCTGAACTGTGGGATACCACAAGTAATCAAAGCCTCTTTGCCTGAAAGACAAATAAAGTGGGATTCAGCTAAACAATATTAAAAATCTACTGAAGGCAAAAGAAGAATAAAATCTAGCAGTGGCACGAGAGACAAATGGAGAGAACCAAGAAGAGTTCTCTGAGCCATGTCTAGCATTCGTACCTAGGAAAAATGCAACTGAGCTGTGAAAGTGTGTGTGTGTGTCTGTGAGAATGTTTATTATACCAGTTAATACAGGCAGCTCTTCCTCCTCTGGTTTCTCTTCCCCTCTCAAAGCTCAACATCGCTGACTTTATGAGTGAAAATATCACAAGTAATTGAAGTTGGAAATCCCAGAAGAGTATTAAATTAGAAATTAAGCAAAAAAGCTCTTCAGTTGGAGAACAGGAATCCTGGGCACATTTTCTAATGTGGTGGTACAGCAATTGGAATGATTTTTTTTTCTAACTATTTCAGTAACTAAATTGATTGAATTAAATGTGTTCTGTGGTGCTAGCTAACCTCTGACCCCAGTTACTGAGGATAATCAGGGGGGTAATCAGCCTGCCGTGATCTGAGCTCCAAAGTAACGAGAATATTGTAAGGTTCAGGAAGCCTATGCTGGTATTAATCAGATGTCATCAGTGCTTGATTATAAATCCTAAAGACCATCAAATTGATACAACATGGTTTAATTCACTAAAAATTAGGTATCTACATATTAATCACCAAGATGAATATCTGAAAGTGATTGCTTTTCTACTAAGTGAAGTCAGGTGTCAACACTTTGGAATGCTACACAGTTTAGTAATAAATATAATGATCAGCATCAGCACAAAAGTAGCATTAGCCAGATTAAAAAAGATTTTGTTCTAACCTCAAATAGATTTTTCCTCCTATTGGAGTTTACAGCTCTATTGAAATCATTCCTCATGTTTCAGCTCTAATTATGAGCTTACTCAGAAGCGAGAAATAGTATATATTTCAAGCTACCTGCTAACGCAGCATTTCCTCACTTCCAAGGGAAGAAAGAGTGGCTGCCTACAGTATATCATACAGCTGTGGATAGAAATTAAGTGATATTTATTGTCCCTTAAGATTATTTTCCCCGGAATTGGCAAGCTCATTTGAAAAATCTGTATCTATAAATTTGTGTTAGGATTCAGTTAATTGCTGACATACTTGCTCGTTCTTTTTGGGAAGCATGGAAACTTTGATACAAATGTCTTAGCATATTATGTAGGTATTTGCTACAGAAGAAGGGGAAGCAGTCTTAATAGAGAGTATTAGCACAGATACTTAATAAACTACTTTTCTTCATACATGTCCTGAGTTAATGAGCGTTCAGCTCAGTGGAAAAACCTTTTTGATGTAAACTAATGAAAATACTAAATGCTTATTTCTCTTACTGGTGTCACCTGTGCTTTCTGGGGATTGCCTTTATTTACATCAGAAATGTGGTCTACCTAGAATTGGAAATCTTACATTGCTTCTCAAGGATTTTTGATAATCCCACTGTGTTAGCATGTCTGGGATGAAGAAACTGTATAATTTCTGGACATCCCAGCAAGAGCCAGCTCTAGTGATTACTTGCTGTGTGAGTGCATGGGACTCTCCTGTGGTCACACAAACGGTGGAGTAACCATGCTAGGCATGCTTCTCCTTGCACTCCACTAACGTTTTGCAGTAATTCTCTTCACAGGCACAATAATCACAATGTACCATGCCACCAGAACAGACTGCTCTTTCTGTTATATTCAGGTAACCTCTGCAGCTCATACAAGGTAGTTCTAATAGGTTTGATTCACTGTATGTAGGCTTCACTGTGCACAGCTTTCTATTTAAAGGATCTAAGGTGCTTTGCCCCATCTTGACCTCCCTTTTAATTCTTGGTGCCCAGACATATAAAGAGAGGAGCACTGTCATCAAGCTTGTAGTCATTCACATTGCCCAAGCAGGCTAGAGAGGATTCAGTATCAGGTTATATAGAAATCTTTCCTTCATTCTTTTTCTTATTAATAATAATAAAAAAAAGATAAATAAATAGTTATTCATTTACAGAAAAACATACCCAGCTGAGGCTGAAAAGGTGTTTGTGTTAAAGAAGGTTATGTGTACAGAGAACTCATGGTTAGAAATACATAAATAGCAGGTGAGGAAATGAAAGAACTCTGAATGTTCCCTCTGTGACATTGTGGACAGGAAATAAGTACACAATGGGCGCTTACAAAAGTAACATTTCACTTTCCTTTTTTACAAATATTTTTCTTTCAAGAAAAGATGAAATGGATATTGGCAAAAAGAGTTGGGCAGTGGGAGATGGAGACCATGGGTAACCTTAAAGCAACAAATTCGTTTAGCATATCTTTGCTTTCTTCCTGACCTTTTCCACATCTGTACAATGCCAAACTGCTCTGTGCTTCAATCACTCTTCAGCACTGTGGGTCTCAATATACACTTAAATCTCATGCGTTTTCAAAGCAGGCCACCCCAGCTGCAAGTGAACTCCTCTCAGGCTGCCTTTTGAAAGCTCACATCACAGTGCTGTATGGGGAGGCTCAGATCACTCCACAGTCATTAGTCCAATAGGTTACTTTTATTTCTATTATTCTCTCTCCTTGACCTTGGGAAGGGAATTTTTCTGTTCTAATGGGGCTGGAGATCCCAGTGTCAGGTTAACAAGAGCACTGTGGTTTACTGGATGTTCACGATACAATTAAGATTTTTCTGCTATGGGAGGAAAAAATAGAATAGGAAAGAGACCATTAATTATGATAGTTCACCTATGTCTCAGATCTCTAAATTATTCTCCTTGCAACGTAGCTTTTTGATCCAGCAGTAATTTTGACATTCAGTGAATACTGTGTCAATGGAATGTAGGGTAGATAATTCATAAGAAAGTCACATAGAACTAGTAGGCAAAACTACACATGGGTAGGCTTCATTCATCACTTTGTTGGCAGGCATAGAACACTTGTGTTCAGATAGACTGAAAAATGGAGTGTAGGCCTAAATTCTCCCTTCCCAACCCACTTTTCTACAGAAAATGCTGTCTAGAGATTTCATTTTTAAAATTCGGACAAATTCTGTATCGCTGCAGATAAAACTGCCTGTAAACTTCCATCTGTACCTCCTGCCTCCACTGGCACAGTGGGAAACCTTGCAGAGTTCTTATCTGCTTCCAGAAAAGAATTTTCAGACTGGGCTAACTTCAGTTGGCTCGCAGCTGGAGGGGCTTGTAAATCTAGGGCATCTCATCCCCATCGGTTGGCACAATCTGAAATGCCAGAAGTGTGGGGAATTGGTGAAATTCAGTGCTAAAATATTCTAGAGATACCAGTTGCTTTCAAGGTCTCAAACCATGCAGTTAGCCACTGCTCACCAAAGACCATGTGAAGAAGCTCAACCACTGTCAAAGCATCTGCTGTTGGCAGCTTGGGTTGTGATCAGCTGTAAGCTGACGCAATGGATATCTTTCCTAGAAAAAACTACAGTGTCCTTGCAGGACACAAAACAAAGATATCTGATTAGATGCATATGCCTCTTTATCTAACAGCCCGAAGACTGCCATCGAGAGAATCTCATTTACATTGTAATTTCCATCTGTCTGCAAAGACATGGTGTCTTCTTAACCTGTTCAGAACAGCAGGGTTCAGATTTGTAGTATAAAGGTACCAAAGCAGATTTTTTAAAAGCCTTATGTTTATCTGTGATTTAAGCAGTGCAATCTAATATGGAAATGCTTTTAAATTGGGACCCTTTTCTACCTGCTATTCAACAATCAAGTCTCATTTATCCTCAGTGTTAGCCTGATGTTGAAATAACTGGGTTCCAAGCTGTGGTGATATTCACCATGAAGTTGTTGTCTCTATGTGATCTTCTTAGATTAGTTTATTATTTTCTTTCTTATAAAAATTGAGAGGTGATCTTTACCATAAGTTTAAACAAAGAACATATAGCTATTGGAGCTGATTGCCAAGTTCTGTAATAGTATGCACATTACTTTGGTTCTTTAAATCTAGAATTGGTGCTTTTTCAGAAAACTGTGATCAAGTTCAAGTTATCAATATTGATGTTGCGTCTCTGCACTACTCGTAATGTATGTAATCAAATAATTAAAGCAGACAATAGCATTGCAGACCTTGCTTAAAGTAGACTATGTGTCTCCCAAGAACTGAGGGGGTTCTCTCCCCATCATAATATAGGCTGCATTGCATTTATTTGTACCTGGGAGAAGTCTAAAGCCACTGCAGTAGTTTCTCCTTCAGTCTTTTTCCCTATTGCCTACAAGTTTGATGTTTAGAGTGAATTCTGTCCCATTCTTAACCTACCCGAATAGCAACTTTAATGAGGTTATATTTTCTGAACTCATTCCTTGTCTCAACAAAATTCAAAAGCATGACTTAGTCTGATAAACAGTAGAAGTTTGTTGCTTACGATTGTGACCCATGAAGCAAGCACACCCCACCTGGAAGTGTACGTGAAGCAGTCTTAGTGGTACAAGAGAGTTTGCATAACATCCTTCTAACAGGGGCAGGCAGCTTCCATGCTTTTTTTTTTCTATTAGTAACATACCATCAGTAAACTCATCCATATATGTCAATTTTCAGCATCAGAAAATTTATTTTGGGTAGGAAAAATTCTGCTAGAAATGAAAGAGGAGCATTAAACAGTCCTCCTTCCTTTCCCTCATGACTGTCATTAACCGAAGCGAGAGCTGTGTGGATTGTTGTAGGAGAATGCTTGTAGAACTTTTCTGCTTCTAAAATAAGGTGGATGAAAGTGAAAGAAAAATCCAGCTATGTTCATTCTGTTTTTAAAAAGACATCTAGGATTTTAGGAAGAAGATAGGCTTTACACTGCTGTTGATGGGAAGAGCAGTGAGGAAGAAATAATACTGAGCTGGGTTGGCTGAATACCTCACAAGAGCTCTCATAAATGTGAGAAGCAGATTTCTCCCTGGTCCCTAGACAACACTGATGCTGTAACAGGTGAATAGGTGTAGTCTACTCTTTCATGCTCAATCAGATCACCATTTTCTCCAATGCTGTTTTTTGAAACATAAAGCTTGTTCTACTTGGCAGGGGGTATGGGAAGCTTTTTGATAAGAAAAGAACATTGCTATTTCTTTGAGTTTTTCTCAGAAGCTTGAGATATAGCAAACATTACACTGGCTTTCCGCTGTCCTCTGTCCACCAGAACAGAGAAAGAATATATGTTTTACTATAACGTGACCATCATTCTAGAACTGTTCATTGCATTTGTGGGTATTTTAATTATTCTATAAATAACTGAATGCATGTTGCATTTATAGATGGAAAAAGTGGAAAAAATAAAAAAAGTGAATCATTTCTAAATGTTTTATACATGTTGATACAAGTCAAAAGTATGTTAGACTTCCTTCCAAATCTAGTACAGACAGCTGTACTACATGTGATGAATATTCTGCAGGTAACAGGCTTTGAGGCAGGCTTTCAACACATGATTAACATGTGCTGGAATTCTCTTTTTGCCTTCACTCAATCTTCATTTGCTGGACTGAGAAGTAATCAAAATCTTCTGCAAGAAAAGGTCTTCAAAACTATTCCAAATAAGCAGTTATATCCAAGTAGCCTTCACCATCACTTATCAACAGTTCCTGAATTGTTGTTTTTTTTGTCTTCTGTGAGTAAATTAATGAGGGGATAGGAATACAGCATGAACTCTCAAGAACATTTGAGCACTATTGTGGGGGAAGAAGCAGAAAGGAAAGTACTTTAAATTTGTTTGTGAATCTTATGAGGATCTTATTCTGTACATCTTTTAAAGTTTTCTAAGATTTATGCTATCTATAAGGAGGATTAAAGGACTCTTTTCATTATTGTTTCAGCAAATTAACAGGCAACTCTTGCTGCACCCAACAGGGTATTTATCCATCCTTTCTACCCTGTGTCTGCATTCTGTCCCTGCCCTTTTCAGTCATGAATGCCAATCATGAGGAATTCTTGAAGAGATCCAGAAAAGTCCTAGAGATATCTTGGTTCATTACAGTGGAAAACTGGAAGAACTCAGAGGATGAAAAATAGCCTGATTGATATTGTTTGTTTGCTCTATTACTTGGACTCCTTGTCGGAACACTTGGAAAAATACTGCTAAGTAACAAAGCAAGTCATGTTGAAGCTCCCTCGCCTTTCTTTCAACATTCACGCTTGTAATATCAGCAGTGCTAAGCATCTTTTTGTTTTTCAGTAACAAGGCACAAATTTATATAGCACACAGAAACTGTAGCCACATTACAGGGAACAGAATTTAATCTCTGGCCTTCCATTTAGCTAATTAATCTTCTGGATTTGTTGCTGTTTTTACAGGCTGTAGCTTATCATGGACAAAAATGTTCATTTGGTCTTTTGTTATTGAGTAGTACTTTTATTTTGGAAAGTTACTGGTGTGTGCCTTGAAAGAGCACATGGCATTTGCATTGTGCAACCTGTGAAATTCATTGAAAAGTAGAAAGTGAAAATGCATCCAAAAATGATTATGGTCAATTTCATATATTCAGAAAGACTTTTTCCTAAGCTATAATTGAATTCTTTGTATAATTTTACTAGGGAGATGGAAGAATATAATGTACTTCAAAAAAATATAGAATAAGCTGAAAGAAACACTTTAAGAAGTAATATAGTGCCCAAAAGCCAGTGTTATAGCAGGAAGATGGTGACAATTACTAAGGACTTCAGGTGACTCATACCTTTGTTTTGCATCTAGTTTACAGCATCAGTTCTTGTCATACTATAATAATGCTTTATATTTACATAGTGTCTTTCCCCTAAATGGCTTCCAGAGTGTTTTATACGTTGTTCTGTGTACAGATTACATCAATTTAATCCGTTGCATTAATACTGTTATCTCTGCAGTGAGGTAGAGCAACTATTTGAGTCTATATGGTATAGGCAATGCACAGCTTAAGGAAAATACCTTCAAAATCTGTAAAAGAGATTAGGGAAGACATAATACTAAGTTACAATTTGCTGCAATGACAGTATTAAAAATGCACGTGTTCATATGGAGAATTCAGCATGAGTTGGTTGGGTTATCTTTATGGCCTACCTCAGTTCTAGACCAGCACATTTGGGTATTGTGTTGAAATGAAAAGGTGACTGAAGAATCATCAGTATTACTTTGACGTGTGCTCAAATGTTACGGGATATCGATGGGTGCAATTTTTTCCACATGGAAGAACCGAGTTACCTTTGCTTCCACGTCAGATGCCACTCTGTCAGACTGCCCCTCTGCTGCCATATGTCATGCAGCAACAAAATGGAATGGAATACTAGTGGGAAGGTTCTGCCTCATCTGCTGTACCACCAACATACACCTCTGGGCCAATACAATAAAAATAAGAGGCATTACTTTTGAGCAGCCCTCGTACATTATTATCTTAACAACTAGATATTGACTGCTCAAGTGCCCAGTGATAGCATGCAAAATAAAAGGCACAAGGCTAAGTACAGACAAACGGATTGCTAAAGAATGTATCAGCTTTCCTTTCTATTTCCGAAGAAGTAGATAGAAAAATGGTTGCAAAAGATGTGGACTGTAGTGGAGAAGGACAAATACAATAATTCAGCTTCCTTGGGGAGTTTCTAGTGGAGCTGTGTGAATTAATATATCCTATTATTTCTCATCTTTTGTAATATATAGATAGGGAAACAAGCAGATGATAATAACTCAGAATACCTTCAACTAGAATGTTGCCCTGATTAATGCAATCTGACGTGCAGTTTTAATTTGGTTGTTCTTGACTGGGAATCACAGCATGTAGAATCCTAATGAGCCATGGGGTAGTGATCACCAATCCCAGGCACGTTTATCTCACATTGTGTTTGTGCTTGTGGCAGCTCTTTAATTTAGGTTATATCAGTACTCCATTTTGAGGCAGAAGTTTTACAGTGACTTCATAAAGGCATTAAGGTTATTCTTGCACGCTCATCTCGTTGTTTGACAGCAGACATTCAGGTGATACTGATGCAATTAAGTGCATTTGTTGTTCTGTGCTCTGAGAAAACAGTAACAAAAACCTCACTTATTACACAAAAACTATAAATAAGGGCATTGGGTAAGAATCCAATTCTCATACAGTCAGATGTCATTTCCACTTCTATTCGAAGTTGAAATCGGGTTAGTATCTAGATTGTCAGGTGATAACACTTTACAAACTGATCTTTCTATGTATCTGCTCCATGACGGAAATCTGCCAAGTTAAGATTTTCTTGAGACCATACTGTGACATCTTGCTGTTCAGTAAGAGCTGTTACTCAGTACCCCACTAGTTCTACATTGAGCTCAGTGTGGGGAAGGATTTGACTGAGGGTTATGTTACATCCTGACTCCATCAGGAAACAGCTACTGAGATATTAAGCCATGGCTGACTGCTGAACTGAGGTTTGTTCAGGACTATCCTGGCTACAGTTAAATGAACTCTATCCTTACACAGGTGTTGTAAACCTTGCCATCCCTTTACTGACTCTCCTGCTGTAAGAAATGTATACTGCTTCTTTTCACTCTCAGGGCCTTCCAAGAAACTGTCTTTGTGCTCCCTCACAAGAATGTCCATTAGTTGGTATCCACTTCCCAGTGTTCTTCTGTGGCAGCAAACATAGTTAATTCTCAAACAAGACTCTCTGTGCTTCCGTACAAGCACTCTCACACTCCCAGTCCACATCCATCCCTTGATTTTTTCAGTAGCCTGTTAAGTTTCATTTGTTTGCCCAGATCTGATGACTCGGGATAGACTTCAGGCCATTTCAACCTACTCTTAATTGCTCACTGTTTCCAAATTGCTGTTGATTTGTTGTCTGTCTTTCTCGATTTTTGTTTTGACTACAGAAAAGAATTTGTAAACTTCCAAGTATAATACAGTGACCAGAATTTCTCATCTGTAATCTTGATAAATACAATAAATGGTAATATGGCATAACACTCTACAGGGCAAGTAAACCTTACCTACTGAAATACTCAGTTGTAGTAAGTGAACGGAGCTCCTTCCAGTCAAGTGTGTCTCTGTCCCAAGGCCTTCTAAATTATTAATATGGGTCCAGATTATAGCAGTTTAAATAAAGTTCTGAACTCATCTATTTTATTCTTAATTTATAGTGGTGCTTAGGGGATGTGTGGATATTTAAAAAGAGTAAAATCAATTAATTCATGATCCAATTATTTGTATTAGCCCCTATGGGGTTTTATTTTAGAGCACTGGATCAGCCTCTCCCTGTTAAGCACTGAGAATGTAAAGCTTTCATTTTGAAATATGATGAACCTGTAGTTATCTTTTCCCTATCTGCAAATTTAATTCCTATTTTTGTTTTTTGTTTTTGTTTTTCCATTAAAATTTCCTTCTTGGCTATTGTTTTTGAAAGGGAGCTCATCTAAAAATAGCAGATTTTTCTGAATACCAGGAAGCAGATTTTTTTCATATGAAAAAAGATGGCAAAAGAGTTCACCTTGAAGATAATATACCCTTTATTTTTCTATTCCTTTCTGTTTCACAGCAGATACTTAGCTTTTGGAATCACAATCTGTGATTTATTACACTTTTAGCCTTCTATAGACCCGTTTGATAACTTCTGTGATTTGAGCGTTTTCCTTTTTCATCCAACTTGAACAGATTTTAGTCTAAGTCCAGACAGATTCAAAAAAAGCAACACTGTGTTTGGTCATTTCTAAAACGCAGAGGATGCAAGGGCCGATCGTACCACTGTGCTTGGAATTATCCATCTTGGCACAGCCTCTGCCTATAGATATTGTCAGTTCCTTGATCTGCAGGTGTCAGAATCTCTGCAGTTTCATGCCCCTAGCACATCTATGTGTCCTTTCTGAATTGCTAATTCACTGCAACTGAAGCTACTGAGAGCTCTTCCTGGAAAAAAAAGAGAAAATAAGAGTGCAGAGGAGAGACAATATCAGCTGAGATATCTTTGAGTTAGATACCCTTAAAATGACATTAAGTATTTTTTGAGGTAGGTGGCACATCACGGAAACCTTTTCTATCACAGTCTTGCACTGGTGGGTTAAGCACATTAAATTTATCTCTCTGCCTTCTCAATTATGCATCTAAATAAAACAGGCAGATTTTAAATTACTTAACCCTAACATGTCTAACTGTTCCCACCATGATCCAAGGTGTGCTGAACACTGCATTGAACCAGGCTAGTGTACCTAGAACAGGACTAGAGGATCACTGAGGCTTAGGAGAGGATGCGCTGTCAGACCTAAGACTCCTGAGGATTAACATCCTTGAAATCCAGACACTATTTTACATAGCAAAATAGGAACTGCTTGATACTGGACAATCGTTTGGAAAATTCCTGACTGGTGTCGTGTTTTATACATGCTCAAGCTGAGACAAAAGGAAATGATTCAGAAAGATCAGACCCATCACTCATTTTCAATTACAGTTAAATATATCCAAATGTGCTTTCCAGTGACAGCATTTTTGCTAAGCTTACCAATCTTTACCAATCTTGGTGATCATTCCTCTGTTATTTCCGAGATTCTTAATAGAGATTTCTTTTGATTCACTTCAAAGCAAGTGAAAATATTGTTATATCATCATTTAAAGTTAATTAAACTGCAAATGAACTTAATGATCTGTCCAAAACAAAGCTCAATCACAACCTGTTACATATTAACTATCAAAATCAAAAGAATCTTTCAATTCTTTGTTAAATGCATCAAAGAGGATAGAAATAGCCAGTCATTAGTGTCATCCTTTTATAACATCAAATTTGTAGCTGGAAAGCTTGAATTGAATACATAAACTCAGATTACACAATTAAATTGAAAAAAGGCTTGGCGATACAAGTCAAATTTGTTGGAAGAAACGAAAAATAGATAATCAAACTCAGTAAAAAATGTAGTTGTCTCCTCTGTATTTTACTATCAGGAAATACATTTTACCTACTATTTGTCTGGATTTTAAAAGCTCTATATTAATAAAATGCCATTTTTTAGATTCTGCATTCTCACAAAATCTTCTGTAGTGTTCTGACTACTTGTGTTCTATAAGACAGAGCAAGAGACGTTTAGTCTATTCAGGTAATGAAGTCATTTTGGAGATTTCTGCTTTTGTGACATATCAAACATTGTCACTGACAACGAGCAGGGATGGCAAAGCCTATTCCTGTCATTAAAGTTTGTAATTTTGGACTTTTGAAGGCTTAATCCCCCCAAAATGCTAAGATTTCCTTATGATCTATAATGGTACTGCTGACGCTCAGCACTTCTGAGGATTAGGTGTGTTATCAGTCTAGTTTATCCACCCATATAGCAGGTATTATCTTATCTCTGTTGCATACAGCCCTTTTAGCATGTCAGCTGAAAGCACTTGAAAGGTGAGGAGTATTATTAACTGTGACCCTTGCAAGCTTTTCAGATGGTTTTCTTAATGTTTTTGCTACTTAAATAACAATGATGTTATACACTGTTTGACTGGAAAGTAAATTAGAGAGAATTTTCTTGTATGGGACTTGACCAACTGAATATTACAACAAACTATACAAGGTCATAGAAGAAACTCTTCCACTGAAAGGAGAAGCACCGATTTAGGGTTATGCAGACAAAGCAATTGCATGAGATCCAACTGTAAATTTCAGAGCAGCACAGCCTCCCTCCAAAATGGCATGGGAACGCTTTTGGTGAAAAATGTTTCATGTATTGATAACAGTTTACTGAAAAAAAAAAATAATGATGATGAACTTTATAAAAATAATAATCTGAAACGCAAGACAAGATCGTTTGTAAATACTTCATTGATAGGTGATAATGTGCTACATAGAGCCTATAACATTCAGTTTCAGTCAACATTCTTCTCATGTTCTGGTAAATAATTAATGCTGGCAATTAATAATTGTATATTATGTGTGTATGTGATCAATAATTGAATATATTAACAAATTCCTCTGTATATTTTCTTTTTATCTTTGTAGTTTCAGGCCACAGTAAAGGAAGGAGTCACAGGTGTAATAGTAAACTTAACTGTTGGTGACCGAGATGACCCAGCAACTGGAGCATGGAGAGCTGTCTACACTATTATTAACGGAAATCCAGGGCAGAGTTTTGAAATCCATACCAATCCCCAGACTAATGAGGGAATGCTCTCTGTTGTCAAAGTAAGGATAATTTGCTATTGTACTGCATTATTGCTGTTAAGTTTCATCCCCTGGATTTACTGCATGGGAGAAGGCACAGCAAGGATAAGTTTCTCAAAAATGCAGTTAGGCATCAGCCTTTATTTCCTTCAGCTGATATGTGTAACTGCCTTTCTGTTACAATAACCTTGTTTCTTTAGTGATAACAACCTGCCTGATGCTAACTATACTGTCCTTGTGCTTAAATAACAACTACTTTTGTGGCAATGATCACAATTCATTAATAATGAGTTTTCAGTGCAGACTTTTTTTGGGTCTGAAGGTTCAATTATAATTCAAGTGCTACGTTTTGTTCTGTTAAAGCACATGTACTGCAAATGCCAGGGAAGTAAAGGACATGGCTCCAGACTGAACTGGAGTGTTCCCCCTGGTTTCACATTTATAAAGTACTATGAAAAAAAAAAAAAAAAAAAAAAAATCAACTTCGTATGAAGACAATCCTATTCTAAATGCTTTAAAAAATAAATGAAAAAAAAAAAATCCTGGTTGCTACCTGTACTGAAGTTTTCTTTGTTTGGCTTCAAAAGAGATATTTTCAATACTTGAAAGTAATTGAATATTTTTCCATGGCAGTGGTTTTGGTTTCGCTGTAGGAGCTGAGATAACGGCCTGATTTTGTTTCCTGAAAGCTTGCAGGAGTGGGGTATGAGCGGTGACTGAGTTCTCTCTTTGTTTTACAGCCTTTAGACTACGAGATTTCAGCATTTCACACATTGCTGATAAAAGTAGAAAATGAAGACCCACTGATTCCAGACATAGCCTATGGCCCCAGTTCCACAGCAACGGTTCAGATCACTGTTGAGGATGTGAATGAAGGCCCAGTTTTCCACCCAAACCCAATGACAGTGACAAAACAAGAGAACATCCCTATTGGCAGCGTTGTGTTAACAGTAAATGCCACTGATCCAGATACTTTGCAACATCAGACTATCAGGTGAGTGTACTACTCTTTAATTGTCATTCATCCTAAAGTGTGTTTCTTTTATGCCCAAAAATTTGTCTGCCAGTAGAGAATTAAAGTTGTTGGGCTGTAGATAATAAATTTAAGAAGTGGTTTTTTTTTATTTTCCTGCATTGAAGAAATACAGTATGATAGAGACAAATACTGCATTAGACAGGGGACAATAGTTTTCCAGGCTATGAGATTGCAGTAGAATAATCAAGTGCCACAAGCAATAAACACAATTTTGCATAGTGTGAATGACTTTTTAAAACAACTTTTAACCTGAAGGTTTATTCCTTTTCCTTCATGAAAACCAGAAAAAACAAGTAAAAATCGGAAACATAGAGAGAATTCATTTATCTGCTTTACATATGGATTAAATTGTTCCTTAGTGCAGTCATGATCCCTCGTCTATGTGCAAGGGCTAAGGGACAATATTTCTCAGTGAAACACTGAAGCTTCATTGAACTAGGACTTGGTCTTGCCCGATCATTACAAATAAATACTGATTTCTGTGTTACGATAATGTTATCTCAGACACATGCTATGGCACAAGGACTAAAGCTGGGAATTAAGTGATGCTGTTATCTTACAATTTGACCCATGTAGTCAGATATTTTGATTTCAGATTTGTTTTTTCTTCTCATGAAATATCAACAACATTCTTCCATGGCACTAACTTGGCATTTCACACTGTTTTCATAAATATTTGAGGACTGCAGATAAGGCATGAAAGCTGAAGTCCGCAGCTGTATTTAATTTTTGGCTCTTATTTGGGAATCTAATTTTCCCTGGATATCAGTTTATATCTACAAGGGCATGAATATCTTTGTGTGAATGACTTCAAAGCTTTACCTAACCGGTGCACAACATCAGTCTATACCATGGAGATAGATTTCTTTGGCATCACGGAATGATTTAGGGGTGACTGCATTTCTTTAAGAAGCATTGACTTATGTACTGTCTTGCAAAAAACAAACAAAAAAAAAAGAGGCAACTACTGATCTTGAAGGTGTTCTCTGTCAGTAACAAATGTTGGTAAGCATGCCATTTGCAAAGGACTCCAGTTTATAGCCTTGGATTAAAATAATGAAAAGGTGACTTTCAATAGATGAGTGGTCCCTTTTTTAAAAAAAATATGAGAAAGGCAAGGCAGATTCTAACGTGTCAAAAATACCTGCTTAGTGGAGAATGAATATTTCAATTCTTTTGTATCAAAAACTACTTTGAGTTTTCCCATTCAAATATCAGTTTATATGGCAGATGATTCTTAACAGATGTCATTTCTTCAGTTTTCTAAATTTAATTATTTACAGAATGTATTGTTATTCATAATTTAGGTTTTGCTCCAAGGACATATTTCATTAACTGTTTTTACATAGATTTGAGTTGATTTGGCAATGCTATAAGAGTAAAGCAAAGAAAATAAATAGATTTGATTATTAAAATCAACAGTGGGACCACGATTATCTAAATTTCTCCCGCTTGACCTTGCTGAATTTCTTCTAACTGCATTGCCATTGAAACTGTAGGAAGTGCCATCAAGTCACTAAAAATTTAGCTTTATGTATTGTGTACAGCTAGTTGTGTAACATAAATGCTTTTTGGAGTCCGTCACACTTCACAACTGGCTGCAAAGAAGCTTTAGTTCATAAAATAAACAGTTTCACAGAAGTTTTTTGATACTTGTGCAACCAGAACCCAGAAGGTTTTTAACCAAAGCAAGACTTTATTTCTTTCTTCATGTGCAGAAAACAACAGAAGCAAGTTAGTTTGGGCTGGGATTGAAGCATGAACATATATGGAAACTACTGAAAAGGAAGTGTCTGTCTTAGAGGTCTTTTCCAACCTATGATTCTATAAGTTAGTAGAAAATAATGCAGATATAATGGAAATCAGAGAAATAATGGAATTACTTGGGAAATCTAGTTTGGCTTACCTGTATGCCCTCTGTAGCTAAAACAACAGAAAAGCTTAAAAGAACATTTTTTTCAATATGCTTTTATTGAAACACAAAGCTACCGGCAGTGACGAAGGAAGACTGCAGTATATGGGTACTGCATCTGCAGATGGAGCAATGTGTATTTGTATGTATAAAGGCAAACTCACTAGTTTGGGTCTGGCAGAAAGGTTTAGTCTCCAAGTTCCTGTGGGCAGACATATTTAGAGTGTGGACCTTGGTCCAGGGATTTATGGAGATTACATACCAAACCACACAGTTCTCTGAACATGCTGTTATATCATTTGTGTCCTTATTGTGATTGCACTGGTAAAAATAAAGGCCAAGTAGACAAAATGCAGAGTTTTAAACAAGATATTACACTAAATATCAGTGACCATGAGCAAGCAATGTTGTGTCTATAAGAGGCAATGGATATCAGATTTTGATTGCATGTGCTGTGTAAGCAATGTCCATTACTGACAACAAAGTACATAACTGTTCAAAATATGCAGATGGATACAAACAGAAGAACAATAGAGGATTGATAATGTTACTTCTAATTATTTTCAGCCTATATGAACTGAGGTCTGTCTATTTGCAACATCATTTCTTATTAGTTTTTTATATAAGATTTGTAGAAGGGGGTGATGTCTATTTGTAATCAGCAGAGTTACTCTAGTATAGATGATATCATAAATGCATTTTGAAAACCATCAATGGTGTATTGAAACCTTTGGTGCCAATGTCATTTATAGGTTGAATTTATATTTTGAACTTCCCATGTCTGAATCAATTCAAATTATCTCTTAGAACAATTCCTACGGACAGCTGTACTTTCGACATAATTTTCTCTCACACTCTTTAGCTTGATGTGTTTTTGCAGTCTAAGAAAGAATTTCATTTAGAAGCTCAGGCAAGCTGGCAAAAATATATTATAGTGATCAGAATATGACTCCAAGTATTTGTTAGACTCAAAAGCACACAGTGCACTATTTGTTTCGTATTCAATTAGTAGCAAACTTTCATAGTATCAGCACTTTTTTAATTTACTGATGTTAGCATTTCAAAGATACTCAAGTCAGAAACATCATCCTGGAAACAAGAGCCACGTGCTCACATCAACCAGCCATATAACGTAGGCATCAAGTTAAATCTTACTCTAAATTTTACCTGTTGACAATGAGGTTAACACTGACGTTTATGCCTAGAGCCAGAGATGTGATTTGCTCTGAAAAGGCTGCAAGGACTATAGTGAGTTTCAGATTATGGATATTGAAGAAAAGAAGAATCAGATAGAAGCAGGGGATTTACCTGCACACATACAATTGGGTGAGAAATAACAGTTTTGTTCCTCTGTGATTACTGCCAGAAAGAAAAGGAACTCGCTCAAGTTGGATCGCATTTCTTAGATTCATTAACCTATTTTTTAAAGTGTTTAATTCCCTCTTGTTTCCAACTTTTCTAGAATTAAGAAAAAAAGAAGGAAATCCAGCAGGCCCCATTTTAATTATAACCCAACAATTTATTAATAGAACAGTAATGAAGTTTCTGAAATTTGATTTCTTAATCAGGGATCATTGTTATTTTTGTGCCAGATTTAATAGTTTAATTTTGGGTGCCTCTTCCCAACCTCTGAAATTTTAATCAGAAGTTTCAAGTGTACATGTCAATGAGAAGTTAAAGGCCAAATTTAATAACATTTTCCACCTTGGGAAATTAAAAGAAGAGCCTTATTCTTAGAAATCCATTATTAACAGTAGATCTTAATTAAACACAGTTATGGTCCTCAATATTTTGTCTGTGAGAAGAGGTTGGTTTAAGTATTTTTTCCTTTTTGGATTCAAGAAGTCCAGAATATCAGCAGTTAGGCTTTTAACTATGTGTAAATAAGTTGTTTACTGTGGCTTGTTTATAATTTTTAATTAAATCAACATTCTTCTCTGGTTTCGTGGCTTATCATGGCAATATATTTTTATTACCTACTGTGCTCTTGGATTTTAAATTATTTATGTAAATATATTATTGCAGTATTTATTCTCAGTAAGCAATGTGACTGAATGCTTCAGAGATATCTTCACAAGAGAAGTTTATTATAGCTCTAAAGCATATCTAATTCATTGAGTAGAATTTAAATATAGCATTTGAAGCTGGAGAACTTAGAATCCAAACTGCAGTGAGCTTCATGGGAATAAGAAAGTCTGCCATAAATAACTGAAGCAGTTTGTGCAAGATATATATTTATATGTGTCTGTAATTGTTTTTATCTGCACCTGATTCCAGCTGACTCCACATAATGTAAGAGGTTTCTAGAAGCACTGAATAATCTATTCAATCGATATCTGTGGGATCAATTTTGCTTACTATGTTTCACATCACGCCTTTTAAAAGTGCTTTTGTTGCAGGTAGAGGTCAACAAACTTGCTTTTTGGAATACACTACCATCACACACAGAAATACTATATAATGAGAGACAGAAAGTCGTAAGCAGTGAACCTTATGAAGTAGCATGCTTAGTCATTGTTAAATATATCTCCTAGAGTCTGAAGGACTTGACTTTGATTCCTAACAACAGGAGATTTGTTTTTTACTGGTGCAGACAGAAGAGTAGTACTATTGTTATAAATGAATGGCTGAGCCATGCTTTCTGCATGCAACATCAGAGTTTTTCACTGTAAGTTATACCCAAGAGCATCTTGAGTTGGCTCTGCAGTTTTATTTATGACCTGCCTGAACCCAGCCGCTGGGAATTTGTAGCACATCTCTAGATCTGAAGTTGCTGTATATTGGGCAGTGGAAATTGTTCTTCTTTTCCTTTCACATTTAAGTTGGAAGGAAAGCCAGGTAGAGAGGGAAGCTACTCGAAGCAAAACTTTTTCCTCTTCTGTCTTGTGTACAAAATTTTGAAACACAGAAACACTAACTCCAGAGAGTTGTGTGTACTGGGGCAGGCATTGATGCTGGAAAAGTGCCAATTCCATCATGGGACAACTACCAACTACCACCATAATTTTAGGTACTCAAGTGTTAATGATTAGCTTGACAGTACACTGCAGAACAGTTTTTTTACTGAAATTATTTACTGAATGTGTTAGTACTAGCAGTCTTGTTACTCATCATGATAAATAGGTCTAATTATTCTATTATTGATATCTGAAAGGAAAGAAAATGTATTTTTCTTGACCAAAGAGATTTTTTTATTCACTAAACAAAGTCTTCTCAGCAGTGCATGGTGATAGGATGAGGGGAAATGGTCACAAACTGAAGCATAGGAAGTTCTGCACCAATGTGCATGGGGACTTCTTCACAGTGCAGTGTTGGAGCACTGGCACAGGCTGCACAAAGAGGTGGTGAAGTCTCCTTCTCTGGAGACATTCAAGACCCTCCTGGACGCCTACCTGTGCAACCTGGGCTAGGGAACTAATTTGTCAGAAGGGTTGGACTCGATGATCTCTGGAGGTCTCTTCCAGCCTCTACAATTCTGTAAGCATGCCCCCATTTCCTCATTCAACAAACTCTTTAGGCCTACAACAAGGTAGAGTGGGAGCAAAATTACTTCTGAAGTAGTACTGCACCTCTTTTACTCTCCTTTCATACCCATGACCAGACTGGTATAACTCTGGAAGAGCGATAGTGGCTCAAGAGTAAATCCTTTTTCTCCTGTTCAGGTGGTTTGCAGCTGGCCAGCACTGTTCAGGTAGATAATAGTCTGAATTATTGTGGTGGAAGCAGCTGATAAAAATCAATCTCTAGTGCTAATTCCTGAGATCAGACTTAACAAGGTCAAAGGGAGTAAAATCCCAGGGTTGTGGGAATTAAAATATCCGCAAAATCTGGAAACAAGGTCCTAAAGAAGCCGTGAGAAAGATCTTGTAGTGACTGCTCAGGAAAGCTACTTTCACCTGTTATCTTCAGTATCAGAGCTGCACTATTGCAGGTCCTTCTATTCCTCAGAGTAGTGAACAAATGTTGATAGTTTGCTTCCCAAAATCTGTTATTCAGTCCTTCATTCAATCCTCATGGGGATTCCCGGGTTTAATTTACAGCCAACTTGTCAACCCCTCCTGTTTAACATCTTGGAAAGTTCTTAGGATCTGATTGTTTTTTTCTCCTCCTTCTTATTGATATTCCCTGTCTTTGCATTAGGGCAGATGTTAACCCTATTTTCTTCTTATGTTCTTTTCCATGTTCAATTTTAGTGTTTAAGGATAATCCCATCTAACCAGCTGATGTTGTTTTGGTATCCCAGCTTTTTCCTTGCAGGGGAGGTGGGGCAACCTTCCCATGTCCTCTTTTGCTTATCCACATCATAAAACTTTTATTCTTCCTAACTGCTGCCAAGATTTAGGGGAAAGATTAATGTATGTGAACAGATAGTTCTTACAGCTGTGTGTTTGTATTTTTCCCATTCACTAGTATATAAAAGAAAGCCTAGCAATAAGAAAATTTTTAATTTTAAGTTCACCTAAAGCAAGGGTCCTAAGAATTTTCAATCCAGTGATTGAGAATCGCTGTGAATCAAAACAGTGATTCAGAGTTTTCAAGGGAACTCATCTACCAGCAGCCAGCCTCTAACACAAGGCTGCCAGAGGATTGTATTCCTAAAATTTTCTGTTGTGCTCTACTCTGTTGGCATAAATCATACTTAATATGTTGATATTAAAGCTCTATGTGATAGAATTGAGAACCTCTATATTCATGTAATCAAATAAGCCATAAAAAACAATTTTAACTTCCCTTGATAGTGCCTTAAGAATCTAAAACTCTTGATTAATAAGGATGAATGTAACATTTAAGAGGAGTTTAATTAGACCCTCTGTTTTTATCTCACATAACAATATTATGCCACATTATGATTTCAACCATGTCAGCACTCAGAATGAATGACTGTGAACTGTGAAATTATAGGCCACATTTTTCATGTCACTGACTAAACAATATTGCAGATCTTCTTGAGAAATACAACAATAGGAAATATCAGTCACCAGTTATGCTTGCAGTGGAAGTCAGATCCTGACAATAACTCACTTTGTCATTACTGTTCTCTTCTGGTTTCAAAGAAGGCTGGATTTTGCCTCTGGAAGAAGTAAAGACTATCTTGATTATAATAAGTTAGCTATCAAGTATGAGATGCTGCGTGAGGAGGCAAGTTGACAGGGAGGGGGTGGTAGGAATTCAGTTACTATTTTATGGCCATCGAATTCTTAAGTTAAACTCAGCCAAGTTAGATCGTATGTGAATGTTTGGTTGTAGTTTCAACAGTTTTTAAAGATACCCTGACAGAGATTTGTACTGATGATATGGAAAGACTATAACTCCAGCAACCAGTGTTATTTTTAAGAGATCAAAAGATGGAAAACTGAGCATTCAAATAAAAGCTTGCCAGGGAGACCAGTAACATGTCCAGGCTAGAATCCTATCCTGTCACCAAACAGAAGCACCAATTAAACCATTCTTCTTGCTCTTATGGAGTTCAGCACTCCTGTCTGTAAAGCAGGTACATCTCTTACCAGAGAAGAGGTTGTCTGGCATTCAGTTTCTGAGTGGAAAAGAGAAACTAAAATTCTTCTTCCAAAGCTTTTTGCCCTGCTGTGAAGATACGAAGTGCCAAAATTATGGCTCCATTACATTAATTTACAGTCTCCAGAATAAAGATAGGGTGTGGCATGGACACGTTGAAGTCAGTGGCAAAATTCCTGCTGAATCTGGATGTAGAATTTCATCTCAGAGTTTCTGATATATTTTTGCAGCCACTACTCAGCAGCAAAACATCCCTTGCCCGTGTGTGCTGAGGAATGAAGAACTCCATTTTATTTCAGACTCACAAATGGTTATTCTTAGAGTGGAATTTAAGTTCAGTAAGGAAATTGTCAGAAGGCCTAAGCATTCATTTTTACTAAATGGAGCTCTGCAATGCTACTGTAATAGGAAAATACACTTGTAGAGTTCAATTGGAATTTTTCTATTAACTTAGTAATAAGGATGCCAATTTCTGTAAAATTGTTTCTGAGTAAAATTATACACTTTGTAAGCGGCAGTAAGCCTGCAGATCCATTCTTGGGTCAAACATAAATTGTTGAGGACTGGATTCTTCCTAATTTTATGACTATTATGCCCTAGATAAATATGCTTATAGAGACCTGCATGCTTACTTTACATATAGGTAGGTAATTTTTATTTGTGTGATCACCTGGGGTAGTTCCATTGGGCAGTACTTAGCATAGCATTACCTTGGAGACACTAACCTGCCCAGGTTTCATGGAGAATTCCAAGCCCTGGAGAACTTTTACACATTTACCTGTCTTAACTGACTATCAGAATAACATTTCCTTCTCCTACTTTCAAGAGGGGAAATTTCCAATAGAGTTCTACCTGCCTGAGGCTCGGCCTCTCTGGAGGTTCAGCCTTGGGTCACTGATAGCATTTTTTATTTAAAAAAAAAAAAAAAGCAGCCAGAGTTTGCATGATATTGCTTCAGGGATAATACAAGAAAATTTTGTATCAGTAAGGCACAATACTTACCTTCAAAACTGAGTACTTAGAAGTCTCTTCTGGCCCTGGATGTGAAGTTTACTAGTGTTTAAAACATATGTAAGTCAAAAAGAAAAACAATACTGTCTTAATTTTCCATATATTCATGTCAGTTTTGTTAAGTGAGTTCAATTCATGGAAACTGTTACAGAATTAAGATTTTTACTTACAAGGAAAAAGGAAGAAAAACCCATAATAACTTTAATCATTGTATCACTGTAACCCATTGAATAAGCTATTAATTTAACATTTAGGTGAGTGCTCTCTTTTAACATTTTTTGTTAAGGTTTTGATGCCTCTATTTTTTTCTGACAATTGAAATACTAAAATATATCCCATAATGACCATGTTGTTATGCTATCAGAATCTGACAAACTATTCAGATCCCTANATAGCAAACATTTTTTGTTAAGGTTTTGATGCCTCTATTTTTTTCTGACAATTGAAATACTAAAATATATCCCATAATGACCATGTTGTTATGCTATCAGAATCTGACAAACTATTCAGATCCCTAATTACATGGGAAATGTCTGTGAGAAGTTTAGCTGTTGGGCATCCAATGCAAGGCTAAATAGCATAGAGTAATTACAACATAATAATGCTTAGGAGATAAATAAATAGTTTTGACTAAATAGGTGATACTGTGTCAAATTAAGGTTAAACAAGTGTAATTCCTTCATTTCCTGTCTTTTTAGCACTCAGTCTCATCACTTCTACTTAAAGTTCTTTCCTATGCCATAAAAAAATACTTATGTGAAGTTCTTTCCTCTAACTTCAGATTTTCCATCATTGACCAGCAGACACCTTAAATGACATGCATTTGTCATGCTGCTTAATGTACATCTGGAAACTCAGCAATTATGGTGATGAACATGATAGAATAATTGGACTGTATAGACTTGTAGTAAGCAGTACATCAGAGCAGGCATCCAGATGTGCACACTGTACTTACTGTAACAAAAAATATGCTTTGTAACCTCCATTACTGAGAAGTGTTCAACTCCAGCTCACCTTTTTGCAAATAAAGGATATTTTTTTACATAATATCCTTTCATTTTTTATATAGTTGAAAAACAGATTTTTCTCAGATTGTACTTCATGTACTGAAATATATATGCCATTTTCTCAACCATGTTATACCTTGTTGATATGCTTTTCAGACTAACGAGTAGAACTTACTTTCCATAAGTATACTTTTCTCTTAATATTTACATATTAAATGTATTTTGCAGACACAACAGTGAGAGAAGGGTGTTATAGTACACATCCCCTGAGTAAATACAACTGAGCGTGGACTCTGACTTTTAATGTTTTTGTTCAACAAGTGAAAAGTAGTATTTCATTTCTCTAGCATCCCTTGGAGGCACAGGCAGAAAGAGAAAACAAATCAGCACAGAAACCTATAACAAATGTAACAACCTAGACTTGATGACATTATAAATAAAACAACTAAGACACGGTTATACACAATCTTGAAAAGTGATGAGGGCCAGACAGGTAGGAGGGTGCTCCATGGATTTTAAAGTGCATTTGGACAGCTTGAGTGCTTGAGAATCTGATTCATAGAGATCAGAAAAGGTAAATCACACTTTCCTTTTCATTTGTCATGGCCATTAAAGATAGTGAGTTAGGCAAACCAAAGCAAGTGGCTTGAACAGAAAGATACAGCATGGTATCCCAACATGCATCTAGGTCTGTGACAGAATGTAATTACACGTTTTTGGTGGATAGTTCAGTGTACCTGGTCAAATAAAACTTGACTAGGAGTTTATTATTACAGTGGGAGTCTAATATAACAGAAAGAATGAAAGAGAATTAATTTTCTTCTGTAAGAACTGCGCTCATGAAGTGCACAGTGTTTTCAAAATCAACTGGAAAAAAAAAAAGTTTATTTATTTTTAATTATTAGCCAGGTATACATAAGCCTTTCTCTTCATGTTTTTAGATTGGGCAGTCATGTGAATTTTTCTTGAATATCATATTTTCACATTATCACATGTGCTACTGAATTTCTCACCTATCACTGCTGCCTTTGTTATTGTATGCCACAAGGCTAGAAAGTATTTTAAGACAGTAAATATTAATTCCACAGGGCTATGTAACTATACAAATGCATCAAAACAGACTGTGATTCTATGCAGTTATTTTGAAACAAAGCTAAACTTAAAGACCAAAAGGAAAAACATCTTAATTGCTATAGTAATACCAGAGTGGTATATTTTGTGGAATTAGTTAAGTTCTGTTTCTGTGGAAACAACGATATTAATTTGTTGGCTCTCCAATGATTTATAATACCCTTTAAGATTTTCCAGCTCTTTCAGACTAAGTCAGACCATTAGTCAAACATTAGATGGCTTTGTGTATGACCACATAGATGTTGTCATAAAATCAACATCATCATGTTTGTGTATTGTAGTATACAACTGAAAACATAATCCGATGCTGAGCAATGGTGAGGATGCAGTTTTCATCAGGACTTGAATATAGCACAAGTTGTTTCATTTGTACCTCTATGTAATTTTCCAAAAGTAATGCTTACGTAGAGTGATTCTCATATCAATATGAAGAGCACAGAATATTTTGGCTGGGCTAGGAGTTCCACACACCTTCTCCCTAGAGGTACCATTCAGGTCAGTCACATGAGAGTTTGAGACAGCAGAAGCCTTGTGTTCCCCACCTCCTACTCCCAGTAGTGCTGTGTACCAGCAGGAGCTCAAATCTCCAGCACACTGCTGTAGCTTCTGGCAAGCTCCCTGCTGCAGGGATCTGGTGGCTGCAAGGGAGAGATGTGTTGATGTTTTGGTCTTTAGAGCTGGCATCGATGTGGCAAGGACAGGAGATGGGTTAATAAAACAGTCTGGCCTCCCAGATCAAGCTGTTCCCCCAGACTCTCAACCCACAGCTACAGAAACAGACAAAAGGGGAGATGTGTAAACTAAAGCATGTGTAATGGGGTGTGTGGGGACCAATGGGAGCCTGCAGCAGCAATGGCACGTGGGGCCCTGGAGGACAACAGGAGAGGCTGAGGGTGCCACAGGTGTGCACAGCTCTCCGTGTTGGACAAGCACTCTGTAAGAGATGTCAGTTATTAATTCAGTTATTGTTGTGAACTGGAAACTTGAAATACACTTCTGGGAAGCAGCTCCACGTACAGCAAAGGCTATAAATAATGACTCAGGCTGTGCTCTGTTGTGAGAGAAAACAAGATTCAAGCTAGCTCTTTTGCCTGGATCAGGTTCAGCCCAGCTCCCCAGATCTGCTTTTTCCTTTGACTTGAGGGAACTCTTGATTCAGGTGTGGATCTCTGCCACTCCAGACTGTGCCTATCAAATACTTCGAAACACACTCACAGGATTAGCAACCAAATCGCATCCTTCCAAAACCAGTTTCTGCAGAGGGAACCTGTGCCAGCCACGTGTTTTTTATTAGCTGTGACATAGCACAGCTGGGGGTACAGAGCAGCACAGTGAATGGGAACAGGGGGGAAAAGATGCAAGAATGGGGCTGTGTTCCTTCCAGGCCGCCAGCCACAACCCACCAAGAAACAGAGCCACGTGGAGGCTTTTCTAAGTCAGCAGAACATTATTGCTCTCCTATCATCTCCTGCATTATGGAGCTTGCCTTAGAAACAGCTGAATCTTAGAAATGAGTCCTGTGCAAGCTCAGCCAACTCAGGAATGCCCAGCTCTGTCAGCACAGGAAATGATTTCAATTACTTTTCTCGCAGTATCAGCTTCTTCACAGATTTTCTTTCCGAGTTGTTACTTATTGCACGGTCAATTTATTGCATGTTAAATTTTGTTCTTTCTTACACTAGTGTCATTTTTTCTTCATCCCCTGTTGTTCAGCTGAGAAAACCTAGTGAAAACACTTGTGTTTGTTCACCGCTGTAAACGCTCTTTAGTAGGTATTCTGGATTCAATACTTGATACAGCCAAGGGATCCCTAATTATATTTTCCCCAAAGAGAAATCTCATGAAATTGGGACTCAGCTTCAAGTTACTCTGTTGGAAGAATTTGGCCTTTATAATGAAATTCTTTCTTCATGGAGTTACTTAGGCATACCAAATTGCCACATGATTGATGTGATCACTCTTCTGTAAATGCTAATTGCTGGGTCTGTTCTTTCCTGCAGTTATGTGCTCTTCATAGCAGAACTTCACACCTCTGGTTGAGAGATCAACTCCAGATAGACCCCATTTCTTGTTCTTCCTTGCTCAGAAGCTTTCACTTTATCTCTGCTGACCTTGACTTGACAGACTAGGCAGGCATTTCCTTCGAGGCATCTCTTTCACAACTTTAACTAATGTTTTCTGCTGATTCCAAGGTTGCAGTTTGTTCATCTGCACTTATTTTCTGAGAAAAGGTCTCTCTTGTTAATTTTTTTTTTTTTTTGCTTTTTCTGGCAATGATCCAGATTTCTGTAGCGGAATAGATTTCATAGAGCTACTGCATTTTCAAGGTCTCTTTGACTTTTAAGCAACTGTTCATTCAGCAGGGCTGACAGTCTTTTTCAACTCAGAAACAGTTCATGAGATTCAGTAATTTTTCTTTATTTGGAATTACACTGTTTTGGCTAAAACCTACTACCTGACTTTCCTGACTTCTATTTCATTATTATTATTATTATTATTATTTCCCAGATTTTAATTAAATATATATTTGATTCATAAATATATATTCATAAATTCATATATTCATAAATAGCGAGCAAATTCTCTCCTAGGAAAATTTCCAAGCATCATTTAGCACTCTGGTGATCATCACACAGTCTTCTGCTAGAGGTGGTTATTTTCTTTATTAGCCAGCATGATAATAATTGATCAAAATGTCTCACATTTTTATCTTTCAAATTCCCGTGTAGGATCTCCCACTTATATCAAGTGTGTTTCATTGTTAATTCATACAAAATTCTTAACTTTGGCAGTCTTTCCAGGTATTTCCTCTAGCACTGAAGAGGTTAAAATGACCACACGTATTAAAGGACAAGAGGAAAGCCACACAGATAACAATTCTGAATGCCTCGAGGGCTGCTGGAAGCCATAGTCTCAGGGATCTGCTGTTGTCTGTGTCCTGAAAGTGTTCAGATTTAGGCACTCTTCTCTCCACTTGTGTCATTTGTGAACACTCTACGTTTCTTCGCTTCCTAATGAGCAGCTGTAATTAACAGGAGGTGTTGTTCTTGCTTAGTGTCAAAGGAAACCATCCTAGGTAAGGCTTCCTTTTCTGGCAAAAGGGAAAATGACCTGTGAACATTACAAACTGAATTTTCAACTGTTTTCAAAGTGGCAAGGATTTACTGGCCATCTCTGGGCTAGCCTAGACCCAGTCTCTTCTAAATTTAAACTAGAGAGTAATTCTTGACAATGTTCCAAAGAGGGAACAAGAGGGCAATAAGAGAGGCAAGTGAACATGAATATGACACAGTGCACTGAGAAGCTTGATACACCAACATCTGCTATGAATGGCTTCGATGCTATGAAGGCCTAAGATTGGCACAGGACATAAACTGTGCTAAAATGATTATTCAGCATATTCATTAATTCGTTAGGCTTTCCTTTTGGAAATTAATTTGCAGAAACATTAATTCCCTTCCTTCCTTATGAGACAGTCCCAGAGTTAATAGATGTTAATGGGGCAGGAGTGGATCTTGCAAACAGCTTTTTGCATCCCATGATTGCAAACCTTTGCTGTCACTCAGGCTCATTGCTCCCCTGCCTCCATGAAGGAGTGATTCATGACTCTGGGAAGATTTTGCCAGGTCAGAACTGAGGTTCTGAGGCAGCTGGTCAAATAATCTTGGTTCCTGGCTGTAGGATCCGCAGTGCAACAGCGGTTGCATTGATCCAGAGAGACTAATGCTTCACAGTGGTGAGCCAATTCTCACCTCTTCTGTTTGTCCCTTAGAAAATATCTCCCGCTGAATCTATAAAAATGTGCTGCTTCGTGGCTGTGTTCAACAGTGGCATTTCTGTAGTGAATCTGCTGGACTGTTATAATTTTTTTTTCTATGTTTGAGAGCTACCCAGAGCCCAGCTTGAAAGAGAAAGCAGCAAAAGGATTTGCAGTGGGAGAAGCTGCTTATGCTGGAAGCGCAGTCGCAAAGAATTGGCATGTACAGAAACTTGATAGAGTTTTACTGCCAAAACCTCCTCTAGATAGTTCATAAAAGAACCTCCGTCTCATCTCACTTTGATTAGCTTCTGAGGCACAATTGCTACAATGAAAAAAAACTTAGTGATTTGCATGTGTCGACAATTATTCTAACAGTAACAACCTGATTATACTAGGTGTGTTAGTCCCAGATACGGTGTGTTATTCCCTAGCTTTAGGAATAATTCAGATTGTTATAGCCTCTGGGTTCATTTAACCATAGCCCTAATCACTTCTGATTAAAAAACACATAAATGTGTTTGGTCTTTCTGTTGTTGTTGTTACACCTCAGCTTCTAGAATTTTTTTTTTATTAGCATTTTTTTGCCCTGCTGGAAAGAAAAGCTGAAAATTACTTCTTGGTACAGAGTAGCATTTTGGAAGACTGTACAATGAAAACAACAAAAATGTTTTTCCTTTTCATGTGGTTTATTTAACTACCTCATTATTACGATTTTAGTATTCACATTTGATTAATTCCTGTACATTCTGGTGGTTATTATTATTATTATTATTCTATTTGCAATAACACTCCAGCTACTTTCTTGATGTTTACTGAAGGTTCTGTGCCTATTCCTTCTCCACACAAATAACTAATTAGTCAACCATTCTCTGATCTGATATTTCTCAGTGGCAGGGGACTAGAAACTGAGTTTCATCTAATTTTTCATTCTGTTTTGATCGTATCATTGTAGATGGATAATTGCGATGAAAGCCAACCTGCTAAATCACTATGTGACGTGCAAAATAAAGTTGAAACGATGAATATTTTTGCTCTGATGGTGAGGTGGGGTGCATAAATTTATAAGAGCCCTGCAGATGAAAGTAGAAGACATTACTGTCTGTAGTGTGGCTGCAGCCCTACAAACTCATCCCTTTGGGCTCAAGAACTGCTCCCAGGGCTAAAATTTATGAGATGAGAGCCCAGCCTGAAGACTGCGTGATCGCTGTCTGAGAAAAGCAGCTCGTTGCCTTCTAAGTGTGGTGCAGAATGGACCTGTTCTAATTTCCACTGTGCTCCTTCTGATTCAGTGAGTAGCAGGAGGCAGTATTGGGTATATATTGATCTGTCTTTAGCAGTAGGGATGAGCAGCTGAAGCTGTCTCATTTGACCTTCTATGCTAAATCCCATATGCTACAATTTGTCTGTATTGGCAATACTTCATTTTTATTTCAATGAGACAAAAAGCATTTCTGTGTGAGGTTTGCTCCTTAATTCTCTCTGCGGGGTCTGCACGTGGCTCAGAGTGAAGCCAGGAGAAAATTGCACGAACAGAGATATCTCAGCAAATAATCCCCTCCTACCCATAGAAAACAATATTTATGTTGCAGCCCAATTAACCTCACAAACGATTGAAGTAAGCAATTTCTTGTGGCTTTGTTTTGCTTCCTTGGGTTCAGTTCTGTGTTGTTTTTAAGGAAAATCATTTCCACCAAGATTTTGTTATAAGTAGAAAACACACTTCTGTGTGTTATGTTTTGTTATTTCTAATGGGAATGTGCATATATATAAAATTTTAAATTGGAATTTTACTTTTTAAAACTGGAAATAGTCAGAACAGTACTGACACGTTGCTATAGACCAAGTAGTGTCTAAGATTTCCACTTTGTTTTTTTCTGCCTGTTTAGATACTGTTAACAAAAAGGTACATTTTTGAAATTGTTTTTACACTTCCAGCAGAATTTTCTATTGTTATTGACATGGCTCAGACAGATACCAGGGGAAAGTCTGTAGCAGAGAGAAGTCATTCTCCCGAGCACTGGGCAGACTGGTTTTTGCTGTATATTATTCATACAGAGAAAGTGAGGCTGGCAGACGGCTCAGACAGAAGCTTGTTCTAGAGAATATTCAGTGTCTGTACTGCTTGGAGCATTAGGACAAATTGCTGAGCTTCTCCAGTGCTGTGCTCGGCCCTGTGGTACCGCAGTGTCCTTTAGGACAAGATGAAATGGCTTTTTCTTGAGACTGAATCAACAGAAAGCTGATATTAACAAGTTTCTGGTTCAAACCATGAATGTGTACTAACCTTCAGCCTTAGAAGCAATGTATATCAGTCCTGAGCAGCAGTGCTGCATTTCATAGTGCCTATATCCTGTCCACTCTACATCGTTGCAGATATGCTTGTACTCGGGAGGGGATTATTGCCTTCTTTCATGTGCCAGGTTGGCATTTTAGCCAGAGAAGTATGTACCTATTCAAGTAGGGTTAGAATAAAGTATGTGCATGCACATGTTCAGACTGAACCTCCTCAAAACTCAGGAGACACTGTGGGATCACCTGGGAAAGGGCTGCTGCAGTGAATTACTACTGCACTGCCCAGCCCAAAAGCTGAGCTATGCACCAGTGCTCAGCTAATGAATTCACCTTGGGATACATCCAGTTTATCACAGGGAAACATGAATTTTGTGACCAGAAATGTACAGTTACTTGTGGCACAACATTGATGGGGACTTTATTTTTTTTTAAATTGTACTCTAAGTTGACATTTCCAGCCTGTAAAAATACAGACAGTCTGCAAGCACATAAATCTGTTCCATGAAGCTGAAAAATGGCTATTGCATAAATCCTCTATCAGCAGAAGTTTAAAAATGCATTTGACCTAATACCTTTCTCTACAATGTTGCCAGAAAATGTGATTTTCTACAGATTTTATTTTTTTTGCTAATGATGTGTTTATTCTTATTAATAACAGAATATTTCAGTTAAATTTGGCTCTTGTGTTTTAAAATTTTTAGTTTAAAGTAGTGTACCTGAAGCAATTTGACTATGCCTGAATTTCTGCAGGAGAGCACTGCAAAAGATATTTCACAACCTACCACTCATTTAGTATATAGCCATATTTTTGGTAACAGTATTTCAACCTAAATTTGAAGCCACATATTTTGTATGACCATATATTTAATGTGGAAAGATGGTTAACTATGCTTAGTTCACCATTTGCAGTGTACAAATCAAATACAGGGAATGGAAAGTACAAACAGTTTTTTTACTTTGAGTTTTTAATATCATATGGAGATTGTTGGGCTTTTCTTAGCTCTGTCTTAATAGACGATATGCATATGTCAAGGTTTTGGCCAAAGGTGGGTAGGTTTAGGATTCAAAATGGGTCTTAAAAACTGTGAGTGATAGTCTTGTGGAATCACAAAGTTAGATGCACAGAAGAGATTTTCTGAAGGCTTTGAGGTTCAGTAATCAACATGTATGTTTATGCAATTGGCTGGGAAAGATCTGAAAGAGGTCTTTAATGGGATACAAGGACTTGTTTCTCTTATAATCTGTATATCTTGGACTGTAGGTTTTGAGATGAATTATGCTTAGTTTTTACCTCAGTAACGAATTGTGACGAAATACTTATGCTTCTGTTTTCCCCATTATATTAAATCCCACAGTTGTTTTTCAGTCATTTAAGGTCATGTCCCCAGTACAGCAGACTGACATCTGTGCTACTTCTAAGCTAGCACTAGTCATGATCCACCATTAATAGTACTGAGCTTAATGCAGGATTTTTTTTTTTCCCTGTTCATTCACATTACATGGGAGAAAAGGAAAAGGAAAATGCTACAGTTAAAGAACTGATTAATCTGGCTGACTCTGTAAGGCTGTAGGTGTTGCTGTATCAATTTATGGGTATCTCATTCATTGGGTGACAAACCAATGGCCATTATTCAACAGGGATCTCCATCAGCTCTCATGAGTATTTACCATTACCAGCTCCCATACATTGCCCGGCCATTATTCTGGTCCCTCATATGTATACCTGAAATGTCTAGTAGCCAAGTGTCCTGTGGTCATACCATAGACCGTTTGCAAATGGCACATGAGGCTATTAATATGTCACATATACATATTGGCATATAATATATAATATCAATATACAATACATTATATCACAATGTCCGTAAATAGCTTGGTATGCCCATTGCATCCTCTTGGGAAGCACAAAGACCCACAGCTCAGATACTGAGTGGTTATGATGAAAGCAATGTGAAACATGGGCATTAGAAAGTGCCAGGGTAACACTGCATATCTGTTTGCCAACAGCAATGCAGTTTGTCTATGTAAGGAAAACAGTACTGATTAATTTTTGTCCCTATCTCTCCGAGCACATAGCCATTTACCTGTTGACATGCTCTTGTTATTTCAGGCAGTTTTATTTGAATTGCTAATAAAATATGAAAAAAACCTAGCTTTGAATTACTACTCAGATACTACTGCATAACAGAACACCCTAAGCAACAACAGAATTGCACTGAAATTCTTGTGATCTTGTGCCCACAGCAGTAATGATATTGTTCTGACAATACTGCCACGCTAGCTGCATGCACTTATTTAAAAGGTGTTGGAAAACCAAGGCACAGAGTTGTTGGGACAGACCAGTGCCAACTTTGATTGAACAGCACACTACTTGCCTCTGAGTTGAGCTCATACAGAAGGATGTGTCATATGGATCTCAGTAGAAACTGAACTTTTCAAGAGTTACAAATAAATACGTTCTCATCCATTTCTTTTAATACTTCAGAGATTACAGGAACCTTTTGATAGACAAATGAGAAGGCATGTTCAGAAGTAATACTGACAGAAGACATGAAAAGCCTGTTGAATAATTGATTTTCCACATAAATGCTTACTAGTAGTCTTCTTCAAGCTAATGTGGTGATAAGGTAAATAGTCCTACTGGTGATCGATTTAATTGCTAGAGTTTTTGTTGGTATGATGAATTCAGTTATGCCCAGTAATGCCTCCTCTCTTCTGTTAGGGCATGCTGTGTCTATTGCTGACATAATTACCGTAGGCAAAAGGTGATAGTAACGCAGTGAAAAAGATGCTTCATGGTGGACAGATAGCCTTGATTTTTCAGGTGGTATTGATATCATGAGATGATATTCAAGTTGGCTTGATTTAAAGTTTATATGATGTCTGTGTTTAGAGAATTTTTCGTTCAGAGACAAAAGGAAGGTCTCATGCTGAGCTCTTAAGCATAGAAAACATGAAGTTACCTGCCTCACTAATCATTTTACTTCAGTAGGTCTTGAAGAGCTCATGGAAAAATTTCAGAGACTGCCATTGTATGCTATAGTCTCAGTAGGAGTGGGACAGATATGGTAACTTGAATGCACCATCTAATTGTAGGTGAAACACTACAGATTGAGAAATGTGAATAATGTGAATGCCTTCTATTCAAAATGGAAATGTGTGTTTATACTTCTTAGGGAAAATGTTGGGTATATTCAACCCTGATATATTTTCCTTATGTCAGGAGGGCCAGAATCCATAAAAGCTGCGAATATGAATATATGAATAAGCTTTGTTACATTTCTGATACTGACTCCTTCCAGTCTGACTGAACAGATTGAAACGCCATGAAAATGGTTGCTATCAATATTTTGACACTTTCAGTTTCACCCAGGACCAGTAAGCATACACACGCTCACACTGACACATGTACATAGAAAAGAGAATGAATCTTGAATCATTTGGTTTTATCTCTATTTTAAATAGGTTTGAAAAAGGAGTTAAGCAACTGTAGAATTTGAAAATGACATTAATTATTTTTCTGCATGTTAAGAAATCTATTCAAATTATTATTTTCTATTCTGCCTATTTCAGTACTTTTGATGTCCATCACTGCCATATGTTCTCAGTCCTTTAGCAATCATTTAGTAACTTTATCCTTTTAAAAGTTTCTCAAGGCCGAAATACATCCTTAATGTTTTAAAACTATGACATGGTGTTGTGGTTTAACCTGGCACGTGGATGAACACCACACAGATGTCTGCTCACCCTCTCCCTCCCTTCCCACTGCAATAGAAGAAGAGAATTGGGAAAAAAAAACACCAAAGTAGAACTTGTGGACTAAGATACAACTATTTACTAAGATAGAAAAAAGGATAATAGTTACATATTCATATATATTAGTGTATACAACAAGTGATGCACAAGCAATTGCTCACCACCCACCGACTGATGTCCAGCTAGTCCCTGAGCAGTGGGAGAGGGTGAGATGAACTCATACTCCCTTTGAAACTCTTTGCACATGATGTCATATGCCTTGCTCACTAGTTAGCCCTTGTGCCATCTTGCTGCCTGTAGCTTGCAGTTCAGAGTCTAGCTGCAGGGTCAGATATCTCGTTGGGCCAATACCACTGAATCACTTCTGTTGCATCCTGTTGGCCATGCAATCTCTGTACAAGGTGAACTGAGCAGTGTCCAGATGAACAAGGCTGAAGCACTGCCACCCTTCCCAGCCTGTGCAGCTTGCTCACCTTAACTCCTGTCAGTGCTGGCAAGCTGGCACAGATGGGTCATTCGGTACACATTTGGCACAACTCTTTCATGTTGTGGCGATACTCAATAGGCTCAAAGTGCCTCATTTTGCCTTATTTCTCTTTCTGTTATAGCATAAGAGCCAAGACCCCTTTTCTCCACATGGGAAAATTCTGACAACTACCAATCTCTGGCAGTTGTTGCCAAGAGCAGCATCTGACTCCGTGCCTAGATACCTGGCTGCTCTCCTTTGACCCCCTGGGCTATTTGACTGTTGGCTGTGAAACTGTTACTGTGGCTAGTGCAAGGCTGTGGTTCTGATAAGATTTCCATGTCCGTATTATTACCTTCATTCTGTGTAGCAGTCTTCTGTGCTAATCAAACTGCCAGCCACAGACACCAGGAACGTCTGCTGGCCATGCCAGGAGGCATCCTTTGAATTATTTACCTGCATTATAGGAAGGGAAAGATGACATTTATACATTTAAAATTATTTCCATATATTTGCTATTTTATTGTAGTCCTGAATCAAATAGTCAAAGGGCATAGATTGATTTGTATTCCCTTCTGTATCTATAGCCTCTCTCCATCTGTGCAGAATTCTATAGCTAAAGTATATACTTTCCAGCAGATGATTTCCAGGGAATTGTTTCTTCTGCTTCTTTTGCCTTGCAGTTAATGCCAGGGCATGAACCTTATGCAAGCAGATAACAACCATACAGGCTACACCCACTCACCCATGCTCAGGTGTTCATATAAACCTCAGAGACTGTAACCTGTTGACATGGTTTAATTTAACAGAAGAAAACAAAGAAACTCCACAAGGCAGCACTAAATTTCACTAGTGCAATGCAGAATAAGTCAAAAATAAGCAGTAATTGGCATTCCAGAGAACACAAACTTGTATACATCCATACAGATAGACCAACATGCTTATGATTTTCAAAACGGAGTGGGCTGGCACTAAGTTCATGTTTAACCACCTCAAAATGGTCAGTTATTCAATACTGCCACGTAATCAGCAGATCCCTCTAGAGTAAAAAGTGAAGCTCTGTATTCTATATTTCTATATTTTTATAGTGCTTTTCCTAATGAGTTTATTCTAAATCTTTTGCTAGCAGGGTCCTCCAAAATAGAAGAAAAAAGAAACAGAACAATTATCTTAGCTGTACTGCAGTATACTTATGATAAGTAAAAAACATGGGAAAGACAAAGTACTACTTTTACAATATCCTGTGCCAAATCACAGGTTATACAATTCAGTTTTTTATTTGCACAGCCATCAGTGCTTTGTAGAGCAATCAGGGAAGATAATACAATCCATTTTAAATTCTCATTACTTTAAAAGTGTTGAATCTTCTTAAATTGTTTCAGGGTTAATTGAGAATTTGCAGTTTTACAATGGAGTGTGGATTGGTTAGGTTGCCCTGGTTTCATATGTTAGCACGTACCTTTGTTTCAAAGTTATAAAAACAACAATAAAAATAAAAAATAAAAAGTGAAATGAAATAAGGATCTGTGTTGATAACATTCTAGCAATTTGTTTTTACAGGAGATAAAGCTCAGGTATTGATTAGTGTTCAAATGGTTAGGTGGAAGGACGTGTTGTGTTGATGGAATGTCTCACTTCGTGTTAGCAGTTGCCTTTGCTTCTTCTCCATGTATTGCCTAAGGGATAGTTTCTGCTCCTGGGGAAGGAAACCAATGGTTTGAAACTCTCAGCTACTTCTGTTGGAACATAAGCAAGCCATGTGTTTTGAGAGTCTTAGTAAAGAACTGCATTGACATAACCAGTGTTTATTAGCACCTCGTTCTTTTGAAA
The DNA here is from genome assembly GCA_013399175.1 of Odontophorus gujanensis. Taxonomy (NCBI): domain Eukaryota; kingdom Metazoa; phylum Chordata; class Aves; order Galliformes; family Odontophoridae; genus Odontophorus; species Odontophorus gujanensis. The sequence continues at coordinate 856,608 of VXAB01005830.1, read as the reverse complement.
TGAGAGTATTGTACTGATCTTTGGAATATAAAGTCAGCCTATAGATCAGTTTATTTAAATGGTCCTGTGAGCCACATGGCAAATCCATAAGGATTCTGGAGCTCTGTGGTTCTAAAGTGAAATTCAAGTATTTCTCTGCTTTCATCTTAACCAATTATAATGGATACCTGATATGTGGCCTGGGACCCATTCTTCATTTCATTCAATGACTTTTTGCAGTGCCAACTTAATCACAGAACTTAAGCCTGAGCCATGCACTAGGTCATTTGCTTTTGTTTTTCTTTTACCTTCAGCTGATACCAGACCTATTGCCGTGTGCATTGAAGTGTGCTACATGAATAATGAAAGATGTTCTTGCCCACCTCAGACATCCCAACCTTTCTGAGGTCTAGGAACCATAGAATCCCAGGCAAAACCCAAAGTTGTGCAGCGGATCCTAATCAAAATAACTGCACAGTGAAAAAGCAGAAGTTTTATAGACCTAATGGGTCTGAGACAAGAACTGGGGATTCAGAGGCAGCTGGGCAGGACAGCTAACATTGCCCCTTCATTGTTAGGGATGCCGTAGTTTGTTGGAGGGATCTAGCAACTGACCATGACTTATTTTTCCTCTTCCCAGAGGACAAGAGACCAAAGCAAGCCTTTGAAGTAGGAATTCAATAAGACCATGTCTCTGGTTGGCCTGAAATTATTTTCCTCTTCTAGCAAATACCATTTTATTTCTTGTAACACACTTTTGTTTTTTTTCTCTCTAACAATCTCTTCCATTTATTTACTTGCACAGGAGGTAGTTGCATTTATAAATTACAAGTGATTTTCTCACCATTATCACACAGAACACCTTTCACATGAGCACCCTCACAAGGCACTCGTTTGAAACCAACTCATTAAACAATTCCAGATTTCATGTCAATTGTTTATAATTTGTCTATAGAAATTTTTATGGTTGTACCATAGTACATACCTATAGTATTTAATAAAAAATAAAATAAAAAAAAGATAAACAGGTTATCAAACTAACTATTGATTATATTATCTGAGGTTTTGTTTAAAACATTTAAAATTTCATTGGAAAGGGAATTGCTGCCAGTTAGTTTAGCTCTGTATTATTATGTTGCTTAATATATTTCACTGAATATAAAATCAGGCCTTAATAATGCTCATTCTTATTTTTATTACTTTAGTTAAAGTGGAAAATTCCTAGCAAAGAAAGTCCTCTCTAAATACTTCCAGTGTCAGGGTCTAAATATTTGTGCTGATTAATACAAAGAAGGAACAGTAGTAAATTATGTACTATGGAATTTTGGCAGACAGCATTTTCAAATCCTTATTTCGACAACATGCAAGTGCTTGAATTGCTCCAAGATTCTGAACATCTATATCAAATTATTAGAAGCAAAAAGCTATGGATCAAAAACTGCAGAACAAATGCATGCAAACTGGACATCGGTGTACAACCAGCTCCCAAGTTAGACCCTATTGAATCAAAACTCTTTTTTTGATATCATAACCTCACAGCTTACTGCATCTCCAGACCCATCCTAAATAATTAATGGCAAGAAAAAAATAAAAAATACTTGGAAAAGCAATAAAAATAAATAAATCCTAGTCCAAGCAGGATTTTGAGCCTAGAAAAAGAATGTGAGAGGATTTATGAAGTCCGTAAATACCACTTGTATTGCAGAGGTCCGCTGAAAGTGTTCAGATACTTTAGCTGTATAACACTCCAAAGACTGTTAGTAGGAAGCAGATCCTATATAATGTTTCAGATATTGATTTCTCTGTGAAGCTCTGGGGCTTCTGTATCCAAAGATATTGGCTCAAACCTCTATGTGTTTCTTTGTCAAATGAACCTAACGATAATGCTCCATCTCAAAAGGAAGACACCAAGTTTTTTCTTTGTTTTTTTTTTTTTAAGTCTTAAGAAATCCACCCCTTACAAGCCTATGACTGAAAAGATGTATTCTTTTGTAATGACATAATTGTTTCTAAATATGCATATTGATAATGATTATTTTCTTTTTATTTAGGTATTCTGTTTACAAGGATCCAGCAAGCTGGCTAGAGATTAATCCCACCAATGGAACTGTTGCCACCACTGCTATCCTGGATCGGGAATCTCCCCACGTTCAGGATAACAAATATACTGCTCTCTTTTTGGCAATAGACAGTGGTGAGTAACTATTATGGATTGTATTTATTAAATATAGAATTAATTGTTTTTCCTTTTGAAAGCTCCTCTTCAAAAAGGTAAATATGTGTGTGATTAAGCACTTTGTTAGCTGGACATCTGAAGGTACAAGAGATAATTGCAATAACAAAGAAAAATTGTCAAATTCAGAACAACTTTGATTTAAGGTTACATCTCAAATATTTATTCCTATGCTGAGATCTCAATAAGAGATGCAAATAGTACGTGAATATTCTTGCGAAGTAATAAATCATCTTTATCAGAGTTAATTTCTTCGTAACATTTGAGCAGTTAGAAAGCCTAAGGCACCTAAGTTCCAATAACAACTTGTCCCTGATATGCTGAATTCTGTTCTATTCAATGCAGTGACAGTGGCAATAAAAACATAAGTAAAAACCCTTGTTAAAATGCAATATTTTTTAAATATTATGAGGATTAAATTCCTTCTGTCTAATATAATCAAAATTAAACTATCTAGTGAAAATTCAGTAAGCAACTTTTGTAGCATAAAGAAAAGAGAAAATCATGAACATTTCTCCAAATCTCCAGAGCTGACAGCACCAAATAAATAACACATTTGTCCATAATATAACAGCTAATATGTTAACATTTCTTCCACAGCTGCAGCTGGTTTAGACCTGGTGATGAATTGCAAACTGTTCGTTTTAGGAGAGTAATTCTGTGTATTTGTAACCACATGACTCAGGAAACATTTGCAGGGCCTGACAGGGGGGAAAAAAAAAAAAAGTGGTATCGCCTTAAATATAAAAGATCTGCTGACATGATGATTCTCTTATCATTCATAAACAGATTTTTATAGGGAAATTTCCATAGCAAAATGTAGCACTAAACTTGTTTCTGTTTTTAACTTGCTATCGAGTGAAGAAGTTTTAAATGCATCTTAAAACATGGTACACCAGGAAATATCCCTTCAGGATGAAAGTAGCATGCCAGGACAGTATTACTGAGGGATTATCAAAAGAACAAGGTTTCACATGTTTTAAAGGTGGAGTCAAATATCCTCAAAGAGAAGAGGTGGAACACAGCTATAAAATGTTGAATACTTCTAACTGTGGGAATCAGTCTGAATGAAGATGCATTTTCCTTACTTTTGGGTAGATGCTTATCTTACTCTCAGTGCAGTTACACTCATTAATTGGCTATTGTAACATAGGAGCCTTATTGCTTGGTGAACCCTCTTTAATTCCCAGAACTTTTTCCATGTTGGAAAAACAAGAGGAGGAAAAGGTGTCTGAAAGGTGCACAAAACAGCACAGGACATGGTGACATGAGTTGGACACAAAGGAATCCTGTTCAGCTGACATACTGAGCCAGCATCTAACTCTAGCAGCTGTTGTGTTTATTTCTAGTTTGGTAGTCCTGTTAGCATGGGAGCTAATCTACTCCAACTTTATTGACTTTTTTAATGAAGTAATAGCACTGGCACACCAAGGTGCCAATAATGGTCATTCAAACATGATGTCTACTGTGCTGTGTGTCTGTGAACTGTGATTTATAAGGGTATTATATAATTATTATATTATTATATAATATGGCAAGATTCTAAAATGAAATTAAACTTGGAACATTAGTCCCTGCAAAGGCACCTTAGTCCTACACTAAAAGGGCAAATTATTTTCTGCTAGTTTTCATAGCATGTGGAACATATTAACTACAGAAGGGATTCTGTTTTTCACTATATTCCATTTTTGCCTGTTTGTAGAATGACCATACATAGGTATCTAACTTCAGCTGAAGGGTAGAGACAGTTGAAGGCAAAACTCGTGGTGGCACTGTTTTCTTCCCCTTCCACTGATATCAGTGGAGAACCTGTTATTGGATCAGACACTGACTGTTGGTTATTACACTTCAGTGCAGGGGACAAGTGTTGGGGCATTTTTCTGTTCTGTAAAGTGTTTGAGATTTCAGGCACAAGTCAAAGCAGGAGCTTCGTGGTTGGTGGCCCTTTGTATAAATCCATCACATCTCTTCTGTAAATCACAAAAGTTTTCTTAATGTGTAGGACATGAGAATAATCATGAGAGAATTATTAGACAATAGACTCCACTGCAGAAAATAATATAGTTATTTATTATATATATATGACATATATATATGACTAGATGATCTCTAGAGGTCCCTTCCAACCCCTACAATTCTGTGATATATTATTTCTGAACTTGATACTATTATCCAATTAACTGACAAGAAATATAGCTAAGTATGAACTATATTATATCAGTTCAAAACAGTTCCTATGCATTCCCAAACATAATTTGATGGACACAGTATTAATTTTATAGATAATAAAGTTTGACCTTTTATTGAGGGAAAATTCACGGTAAAAAGAACTTTTTGGAATGAATATCCTAATTTGCTCTGTAGTTTTGATTTCAGTAAAGGTCGTGGTAGTGTCTTTAGAATTTGAAAACTCTTTATTAAAGACTTGTGTGGACATAGAGTCTCTGGTCTATTAAGGAAGAAATTAAATAATAGTAGGAAATATCATGAAGCAGAGTTAACATGCTGAAGTGTCGTGAACTGTGTTTAATCTGAGAATGAGCTCATAACAGGACAAAGTCAGGTTTATGCAAGCTTGGTTTCATTCAACCTTATCAGGGGTTACTGGGATTAACAAAAGTGCCAACAATTGTGGCTATTTTATTTCCTTTATTCATCATTCTAATCAATAAAAACAATGCAATATCATGAGCATAAAGTACAATTATTGGGAGTATATGTGTAAACCACATGTATATAGGCAATAAATCACTTGAGCTTGAGATACCTGCTTGGATCAGGCCTTCCAGGTGATTTGCTGTGTAACTATGTTGTACAAATCCTATTACATTCTGGAGCATTTGAGATGACTCTCGTAAAGCATAAAGGCAATATGTTTTTCTCATAAAGACTCTCATGCTAAAAACTCTTCTGGAATTATCCTTTTTCACCTATAATCTGAAAGTTTAAGTCACAATTTTGAAAAAAAATTAAAAAAAGAACAAAACGAGGAGGACAAAAGGTTTAAAATTTAAAAGCATCTGGAATATATGTCAATTTTTAGAAAGCTAACTTTCTCCCTTTTCTTTAGGAGTGGGGAAGGAATAGTAATATATATCCAAACAGTTTTCTCTTAAGTTATTGAACAGTATTACTGCAGAGAGGCACAATACCTCAGTGTTCCAATTGTATAACAATTCCAGGTCTTTAGAAGAAAACTTTGGTTACTTTTGTTTGCTTCACACGTGGAAAACCACTTATGCAGGTCAGCTAGGCCAGCTGCTGGTGAGGAATGTGAAAACCCCAATACCCAATCTTGTTGGCTCAGTTAAATACTGATAGCAACTTGTCGCATGACATCCTGGCAGGGAACAGCCCTCACAAAGCCAGGCAGCAGTGTTCTCCCACCAAGACACAAACTCTGGTGCACTGCCACTGATCCTCCCCCTGCTATTCTCATCACCAGGGATCTGAGACAAAAATTGGGAATAAAAGTACTTAACGCTACATTAAACATAGAAGAGGGTAAATGTCATTAAAAATGTGTTATCTGTTCCATATGTTAAAGATACTCAGTTAAGAGTTCACAATTTAAACTGATACAACTTTAAACACAGCAAGCACTATTTCTTAACAACAGTACTCCATAAGTGAAAACCACCTTTTCCAAAAGTGCTTTGCTTTCCTTGTGACATCACCATCCCCAAGTTGAACTACCTGGTGCAGGGATTCTGCTTCATGCTGTGGCCAGTTGTGTCTGTATAAATTAGGCAGTTGAGTCACACTGCTTCAATTCCCTGCTGCACACTGAAAGGAAAATGAGAAGGAGGTGAGTCAGGATCCAATTCTCACTTTTTTCCTTGTTTCCAAGGACCAGCTGAAATACTCTCGAGCATTCACTGTGCAGTTCTTGATGCTCCTGATCGTTAAAAGGAAACATTGTCATTCTGTACCATGTGTAATGAACAGAAACAGACAACAGCTAGAAAATAATTGAGTGACAAAGAGATGTGTCACCATTTGCAAATAGAATTTTTCCTTACATGTACCTAACCTGTCTTCTTGCTTCATGATGTACATAATTAAATTACCACAGATTGATTCCACCTAAAACATGCTATTTTTGAAGAAATCAGGCAATTAGTTGCCATAGCAACCCAATTAAGCCAGTTTTATACTCCTTATCTTAATTGCTGTATTAATTGAGAAGAGAAAATAAACTGAATACTTATCCTTTTCTTGCCATTTTAAATCTCTGTAAAAATATGAATTGCATGCAAAATATTGTTTTAATTTGTCATCACGGACTCATGATTAGAAAAAGAAATTAGAATGCCGAAAACAGTATTTAAGACGGATGGCATATGTCAGTAGCAATTTGATATGCTGAAAGAGCTGTGCTCTTTTGAAATGTAATTACTCAAAAATAGGATCTGCATATATTATCTGAGTGAATGAATGAAGCATTGCAACTTTTAGAAACAATTTCATACGTTCTGAAAAAAATATCGATATGCCAATGCATATTTTTGAGACAGGAAACTTCAACTTCATGGGAAATCTGGGACCTCTTTCGTAGAAAATGTCAGTACGTAGCACTTATAAGGCCAGATTTCAAATGTGTCAGACTCTGAGCAGCACACCCAAATCCCGACATTTTCCCACTCTATTGGCTCCATTTACCTTTCTTGAACCGTTAATGGAGTTCAGCTGGAACACAGAACATAATACGGCTGTCTGAATGGGATTTACGCCCGCAGTGAGAGTTACCTGCTGCCAAATCACCTCCTATGCACACACTGTCTGATTAGGGGAACAGAGTATGGAGGTAGAAAAGAAACAGGAGGGAGGAGACTCCGAAATTTCAGTGCAGATTTTCATGGCAGTATCACTGGAAATCATGAAGCGTTATTTCCTACAGTCTATATTTGAAGTATAATCACTTAAAGAGAGAGCCTGTAGCACAGCCTAACTGCACCGTGCACAGCCTGGCTGCAGAGCAACATCCAAACACTTTGGGAATTTCTGAAATACTCCTTTCATTCTTCGTTCCCCTCCAATCTTGCTCTATTAAATACAAGGATACAGCTTCTCCTTTAGACAAATGCGAAGCTGAAAATAGAGAAATTGGTTAAAAAAAAAAGAAAAAATCCACATCCAAGGGGAGATATAAGGCAGTCCAACATTTTAGAGTTAGTTACATAGGAGTAAAATGAAGGAAATTCTGTAGATACCATTGCAAATGTTCAATTGACCTTCATACAATTATGACTCAGATGTGGTTTACAAAAGTTTGAAGTGAGAAGGCTTTATTCATGATGGGGCAGAGGAAATGTAATTGTGCCAGAAATTGGAGAGCTCACATTCTCAAAGGCTTCTTTTAGGCTCAGATATGAAGAAAAATTGTTCTTGCAATAATTGATTGAACAGTTCATTCCACCTTCTCATTCTGTATCTGTGCAACCATTAGCCCACAAAGTCTCAGTGGGAAAAAAAAAAGTTGGAATGGAGCACTGTGGATTACATAAATGATAGCACAAGTGGATTAAAAACCGCTGCTAAATGGTAAACCATAAATATTCCAGTAAAACTGAGAGCAAATGAATTTCCATTCTGTCAGTCTGAGAAGAAATCTATATGGCAGTGGTACCCTACATGTCTGGCCGAGGACAAACTGCTTGCTCGAGGAATTAAATGGCCTTGTAATTTTTGCATCATGGCATAGAAGGACATAGATAACATGTATTAATTTGATGGTGCTGGGAGCTTAATTTAATAAGAGGAATTGAGTGCAGAAGTCTTCTTACCATTCTTAATGAGCACGTGAAAAGTGACAGTTCATGCTCCATTCCTTCTAAAAGCAGTTCTAGCTTCTAGCAGTACTGTGGCTTAAGTCTGTGTAGTTGATGGATTCTTTAAATTGGTTGAATTTTCCTTGCAAATTTAATCTTTTTTTTTTTTTGTAGTGTAATAATTGAAATTAAATTCATTTTTTCCTAAATGTTTTTAATTATAAATTGTGTTGCAAAGGTATTTACACATAAATATTCCTTTGTGGTAATGACCAAAATACAAAACATTAGCATTTTAAACACAGAACACTTCACATGTTCAACCTTTCATGCTAGTGGGTGAACTTTCTAAACTTAAGTGAATACATGCAGTCATGTATCATGATGATTTCAGATTTGTGTCTAGGGCTTTTCTTGTTAGTTAATTACCAGTCCTTTGTTCCTTAGCTGTGGCTCTAAACTAATCACAGTATTTACAAGCGAATTGACTTTCATCTAATTTAGTCAAAGCTAATTTTCACACTGTGTGTGAAGCACATGTGGAAAAGTATTTCTGTGTGTGTGTGTTTGATACTACTTCTTCCTTGTGCAACTTGTTCAAGTTTAGACCAAGTCAAGTTTGGTGTCAGAACAGAAAAAGAATTAAACTAGAAAGATTTTCCTATTAGCTGAAAAAATATTATTCTTAAATAATAAATCCTTTAAATCCCTTCATAAATCCTTTATATCTACAAATAAAAGAAGAAAAATATGTATATATAAGAATATATCAGACTTTCCAAAGTGGGATTTTAAAAGAACAGAACTCAGAAAGCTGCAAGAAAAGGACTACATCTTCATGACTTTTCTTCCTCTTTCTGACGCATGTGAACAACACTTTCAATCTTGAAAATAATCAGCCAACTTAGAGCAATATTTCTTACTAGTTTATGGGAGTAGACAGTGGCAACTTAGTTATGAATGATCATATTTATCTACTGCATGCCCAGCTCCAGCAGACTGACATGACCAGCCAGTGGTATATTCCCTGAGGCTTCCTTAGTATTGAATGAAACAACTCTATGAAGTCAAAACAGTCCAAGGAAAGTCAACATTTTGAGTTTACATCACATAAAGCCAACTTTCACATCAGGGATGTGATGCTACATAGTTATTAGCATCTTCACTATCTGAACGCTTCCATAGATACGTTTACACAAGGTGTGAACTTCTTATTGATGCAATGTGGAATCTTTTATGACACTAACCATAGGAAGATGTGATAGAAATACAGGTGTCTACACAGTGCCATAAAATAGGATGCTCTGTAGGCAACTCCCAGTCGCTTCCTGAGTTTTCCTTTGAATAGCCCTAAAAATGAAGTCCCTGACTTTCACTTTTAGTAGCATTTTTTTCAGATATGTCTGACACAGTAAGAAAGCCTCACCCTTGTCTGTCTCAACTCTGTATTTCTGCTCCTATTTCAAATACGTGAAAATAGTTGGTATTCCAAAATACACTGATATGGAATTTCTTAATTCAGTTTCAAATCAGTCTGAATATTGGTTTTAATTTCACAAAGCACAGCTCAGGCGCAGCTCAGCTGTATTAGAAATCCGTACACAACATCACATTTCTGTTTGGAAACTCAAAACGAGAACATGAAATGGCTCTTTATGTCCATAAAAATGTTATGCTCAGATTAAGTGCATCATCAGCCATTCAACCACAATTGCTTGTTAGACATGCCATTTTATGCAAGTCTGAACACTTAAGAGAAATGTCATCTTAATCCATGGTCATCATTGTCCATAATTGGTATCTTTTAAGCATCTGACTTACCTGATTTGCAGTCTCATTTGAGCAGTTAGATGTCTAAATGACATCATTGTTCCTGTGGGAACTTTCTGGAGCAAAACTGAATTTCAGTTTTTAAATTTCTTGGCCAGGTTTTTCTTCAGAGTGCTTATAATTTAAGACATAATGCTAATAATTCTAATAAGGTTCTGTGCAGCTTTTCATTAAAATACAGGCACATAGAATTATAAAAGTGTCTGTTTCTATAACATTTCTTTTGATGCTTTATTTATTTATTTATTTATTTATTTTTTAAAAAGGTAGCAATATGGTCATTTGTGCTTACTGTACTAAAATCCAGTTTAAAATCTGTCTTCTGGTAACAGCCTTTTGCATTACAGATTCTAGGTCACAGACAGTAGATTCTGTCATATCCTATGCTGGTCTCTAACCCTTGAAATAGGACTACTTTTGTTAGTCTTTTTTTAACTTGTTGTATCTTACAACAGCACTAGCTATTGCCTAACTGAAGACTGCTACCAGAAGATTTTTATGTGGTCTAATGCTAGGAGATGGAATACATTAACAGTCTTGATGCAGTTCAGATAAGTGTATCATAGATTTCCAATTACATCATGATCTGAGATGAGTTTGTAAATTTTTAGTATTGCCAATCTAAGTTTTAATCCTCCAATCCTTAACAAACTTGGAAGCTCTTACTTGCATCACTGTCTCAAGGTTACTCATTAAGGATCTCATTTTTGACCTAGATTATTAAAATCAGGCTTCAGTAGCAAGCTCTGACTTTCTTTCAGTGTGAAATTAGCTACCCTTAAGTCCATTTTAGCATCTTTTACTCATGAGTAATGTGACAACATTTCATTCATATGTACACCATAGTATATCCACAGCAGTGCCACTTGTGGAATGTGTAGCAGGAGTTTGATGTTTTCTGTTTCAAATGACTCTAAATGCCTAAAAGTTCCAAGTACTCAGTTTCATCAGGAATGACCAGTTCAGTGACAAAATGGGAACTGAGCTCTTCTGAAAAGATGTTCCCAAGGGTTATTGGACTGAGCCCTTTATGTCTTGGTTTATGCATTAATTCTCCTTTCAGCTGCAAAGTTTTACAATAAGAATTAGTTCTATTTCAGGATTAAAATACACTAAAGAAATCTTTCATTTCAAAACTAGAGCTGTCTAGAGACCATGGGATTTTTGAGTGTTTCTTATTTCAAAAGCATAATACTGTCACATTTATAAAAGTCATACATTCCCAGTGGATATATTGTGACCACATTTCCTTGATTCATTTTTTTGTTGCATTTTTTATGACATGTGTGTTAACAAGCGTCAGTTTATGACCTTGACATTTGCTTATTTTTCTTTTGGAAGTCTTTGTAAATCACCAGAAGATTTTGTTTAAATCATTAGAAATAAAACAGCCAGAGAATAAGTCACCTAAATGGACAGAAGCAATTTCCTTCCTCCCTGTTTGTGTGGAAGAGTTGACTGGCCCATGAGCCATATGAAGATAGGGAAACATTAATGTGGCAGAGAAAATGCAGTCATATTTGCTTTTGACAAAATAACAGTACATTCATAATGCTGTTGGCTTCTTAATTTCAAAAGGCAGATTTTAATATTACTGACTTCAGACAAAGATAAGAAGGGCAGTGCATACGACATTATCAGTCCAGTGTGGAAATAATGCATTCAAAATTAAAGACAGCAGTTTAATTAAGTGCATGAAAGGCTGGCTTTTATGATCATATTTCAAATACTCGAATGTCTTTTCATCCATTCTGCTGTATGACTTCACTTAATAATATATCAAGAACAAAAAATGTATTGGAGCCTTTCTGCAAATTCAATTAGTCCAATAAAAAGTGAGAAATAATTTCTTTTTCATTAAAAAGAACTCAACCCTAACCCTTCTGATGACAAAGTGAGAGATGAGTGAGGGAGAAAGCTGAAGAACTATGAAAATTCTGTCTTTGTTATGCATTTATGTGTGCATGAAACAGATGAAGTGTCACCATTAGTATCATTTGTTATTGAAAGGACTAATTGCATTCTGTTACAGTTAGTAGTTTATCATATCCAGACCACAGGGTATTTACTTCTCTCTTAGGATGCACTCTCAGTGCAAGAGTAATTCTGTAGTTCATTGGGCTGCAGGCAGAAGTGCTAAACGTCAGACTACCATGACACATTGCACTAGTGCTTTACAGGTTAAGTACAACCTCTCCAATTCTTCCTACCTGCTGAGGGTTTACAGCTGTGGGAAGTGCAGAGATCACAGGTGGTGTGTCCTAAACCAGTAAACTGAGCATCACAAAATGACCCTTCAGTAAGTGCAGCATTTCAAGTGGGAAATTATTAGATATGGTAAACAATGCAGGAAGAAATGTGCATTTAGGAAAAAAATGAGATCTGTCAAAATGATCTGTAAGGGGATCTGATAAGATATTGAGCTTTAGAGTGGAAGCAGTAGGTTACTGGCTCAGCCATGGCACACGTCTGTAGTGACTTAAAGTCATTACTACTTGTCAGACCCTCTCTGACCTTCCTGAAATGAGGTGCTGGCATTGTCCAGCTCCCAGTGGGCAGCTGTCCCCTTTGCAAACACAGCTGGTTTGCCAGTCACAGCCTCAGCACGAATGCTTGTAGTGTATCATGGTGTATAAACAGCAGCCTCACCTCTGAAACTGGTTCCTACAGGTCATGGCTGAGATGGGCTAGCAGGTAACTTGAGAAGGCTTGAAACACCACCACTAACACAGGATAGCTCAGGGTAAATAAAAGATCAAGTTTTCTAGAGTTGCATGCTGATACGTTTTACTTCTGCTAATGTCATCACTATACAAACTGTCTCTCCTCTGCTGTCACTTTTCCTCCTATCTGTCTCATCTTCAGTTCTTTTAATACCGCACTGTCTAAGCAGGGGATATTTCCCACTACGATTTTCTCAGTATGCATTTATGAACAGATTGTTCCAGATATCTATTCATGTCCTAATCTCATTTTGACTTCAAATTTAAAATAATTGTCCATACTGTGGAGAAACAGACAGACTGCATTTTGAAAATATAGCAACAATTTACAACAGTAATTCTTCAATTTTAAAAACAATAATTCTCTCATAAAAGAAGAAAGATGTATAAAAATTGTGTTCCTTGGCATCCATGCAGGTACAAATAAGACAAATGTTTGTGGAAGGTTGATTCTAATAAATATTTGTTTGTTCTTCCTATAGGTAACCCTCCTGCTACGGGTACAGGAACTTTACACATCACCTTGGAGGATGTCAATGACAACGTCCCATCCCTTTACCCAACACTGGCTAAAGTCTGTGATGATGCTAAAGATCTCAGAGTAGTGGTACTAGGAGCATCAGACAAAGACCTCCATCCCAACACAGATCCATTTAAATTTGAACTGAGTAAGCAATCCGGCCCAGAAAAGTTGTGGAGAATCACTAAGCTTAACAGTAAGTCCATTATTTTCATTTTTTATGTCTTTATTCTTCTTGCCTCTACATCCCACTGTACTCACTCTGAGACTGTTACACGAATTCAACAGCAGTAATGCATGGAAATCCTGCAGGATGGATTGATCCATTATCACTATTTTCCAGTGCCTCTACAAATGCAACTGAGGGTCCACTTTGCTTCCATTATTGCAGTAGGACACTACTTGCTCATGTTAAGCTTGTTGTCTACCAGGACACCCAGGTCCCTTTCAGTGAGGCTGCCCCCTAATCTTTTAGCAGTTCATTTCATATTCTGCTTAGAAGGAACTAAAAGATGGATGTGACATCTGTGCCTACCTCAAGGATGTCATGGAGGAGTCATTTCCTTTGCTTTTTTCCTGTTCTACAGTCATCAAGCTGGTACTCTATTAAACCTCCTAAAAGAGCACACTCACCTGGGCAGCAGATCTGAGGATCTGAAGGTGCATTACTTGCAACTTCTCTGCCTTCTCAGGCAAACTGGGGAAGTAATTAAACAGCTTCGCCTGTGCTTCTTTCCAGGAATGGATTTTTCCTTTGGCAGATAAATACGTTCTTTCCTCTTGTGTTGCCTTGGACATGACATGCCTTAGTATTTCATTAGTATATTTGTTTCCACAGTAAAGCATGCTAATAATTTGTGGCCCAAATATTAAACAAAAGGGACTCTTGAAGGTCTTTGTTTTGATGAGGCTTGGAATATTCTTGCAGTTAGTTTTGAACCCCTGAAAGAATTTCTGTAACTGCCTATTTTTACTTCTCACGCAATTCCATTCTCTAATCCTTCCTTAGAGTGCTCTCATTTTCCTCTTAATTTCCATGAGTAACTGTGGCATGTCTGATATTTACAAATGCTTCTTCCTATCCAAATGACCACTATTTCACTATTTCTTACCTCCTTATCCTTTGCAGATACCCACGCCCAGGTCGTCCTGCTTCAAAACCTGAAAAAGGCCAATTACAACATCCCAGTCTCAGTGACAGATTCTGGAAAACCTCCTCTGACTAACAACACAGAACTGAAATTACAAGTGTGTTCCTGCAAGAAATCCAGAATGGACTGCAGTGCAAGTGGTACCCTTCATATCAGCATGACTCTTATCCTTCTTTCACTCTTCAGTTTATTTTGTAAGTCTTCTTTTCCTTAAGCGTAAGTAATGAAATGTTATTTATCTGCTCATTTTTGCACTATAAGAAACCTTACCAAGAGAGAAGTTAGTTAACTTTATTTTTTCCCTGAGGAAGACGCTATACAGAAGTAGGAGGGGAGGGATTTTTCACAGTCAAAAAATAGCAACAAATGCAGGGTTGTCAAATTAAGAAACAGAAGCAATAATTCTTAGAAGAATCAAAGAGAATTAAAGCTAGCATATGATAAACTAAGAAGTACCAGCTGTAGTAACAGATTTCTGAGATGCTTTCTTTCATCTCTCCCCACTTGAATTCAATTCAAAAGCAGAAACCGAAGATTAAAAGGTGTTCTTGTAACAATAACTGTTCTGGGTCACCATGAAAATGAGTACCGTCTGCTTCAAGCTATTTGTCCGTAAAGTGCGCAAGCAATTGGAACATAAGGAACTTATTCGAGTTCTGGGCTTAGAGACACTCAAACTGATAACCAGAATAGCAAGTCTGTGTTGAGGGAGAAAGAACTGATGCATAAAGGAAGCTTCTGCTGCCTTAGAGAATGCTTTCTAAAAGTCTTATGAAATTCCTGATCTGAACTAGGAGTTAAAAAAAGAAATCCCAAAATGACTTAGGAACAGGAATTGATACTACAGAATTCTACCATCCAACCCAAATGTGTCCCTGTCTTGCTTTGCAACAGTTTTCAATAGGTTTTTTAATGCACTATTATTTTGAGTTTCTTAAATGTTGAAAAGGAATTGCTGTATCCTATAGCTATGGTAGAGAATTCAAGGACTATTACCGTCACATATTGTTAGTAAAATGAATTGTATGGTGAATTAACTCCCAAGCCATGGTGAAATGTCTTAGATTCTTGATGAAGTACAGCCTACCATTAGACAGAGATAGAGGCCAAGACAGTTTACACATCTGAGGTTTTATGCATGCTTGATTACATATCTTCTCAAGTGTTTTTGTTGGTTTTTTTTCTATAGTATATTACTTTTATTCCAGAAGGTTAGCATGAAGGTTATTGTGAGAGAACTAGCTAATGTTGGTGATGCTCTTTGAAGATGAAAAGGACTAGATAAATGTTAAGAAGTGAAAATTCCCATTCTTTGTTCTAATCAGCAACATCTGTCTTTGGTTCAGTTATTCTGGGTTTAGTCAACTAGAAACAAATGCAGACTTCAGCTGTTAGAAGTAATATGTCAGAAATATGTGGCAGTACATGACAGCATTGCATCAGTGATATAAAGGTGCAGTCCATTGCTTCAAATACATTCTCATTACCTCTTCATAAATGTTGCTGTTGCTGTACTAAACATGACTTTCATCACTGGACTAACATTCCTGGACGTGATTTACACTTGAACTTTATTTACATTATTGCATCTGCTCAGGCTATAAGGTGGAAAAAAGCATTTTGCTTTTGAAAGCATTCACATTGCTGTTCTTTAGCCCCCAGTTATATTGAGCAATATGAAGCAGTTCTAGGTTTTGGAAAATGTTTCTTGAGTTGCTCTTCTTGACTGCAGATCTTCTCCAGCTGAACTGTGAGCAGAACGTGGGCCCCTAGGATCTGAATGGTGCATGGTTCTCACATTGATACAGAGATTCCCCCTCCTACTGTAAAAGAATAAGTAGCACTGAATTGTCTTGACACGTCTGTATTGTTTCCTACTGTACAGAGCCTTTTCACAACTCGAGTTGTAATTTTAACCTAAGAGTGGAGTAAGATTCTGCATATAATCTGGCAGCAGTTTGTTCAGTGCTGTGCACTGGTTTTGTTTCCTGAGCAAAACAAAAACAGGGACGTGGCAGGTGAGTTGAAGGGATAGGGAAGGAAGGATCTCCCTCCTGAGACAGAGGATGTTTAGTATGTTTTTTGTTGATACATATGAGAGCACTCCCTAGCTAGGCTTCAGCATAGAGAGACCTAGTCCTCAGTGCAGGACTGCATTCATTTTTTGCTGAAATTTGCACTATAGAGTTGTGTGTTTTGGCTTCATCCAGTTATGCAGAGAAAGGCTAGTACTCTGTGTCTGGTATAGTTATCTTTTTGTGCTTGTGCAAAGCCAGAAAGCATAGCAATTATTTTTCTCAGGTGTAGATGACTACATGGAGAGGTGAAAGAATGAAGCCAGGACCCAGTTTAAATAATGTGGTTCTGTATTTGAACCTCTATAAAATGTGCCAATATCATTGCATTTCAAATTCATTTTCACACACAGTTCTTTTATAACTGTGATTAGTTCCACCACAATGTTTTGTCTAGTCCAAATATTTATCAGAGTAATCAAAGATTACGATGCCATAAAAACAAGAACAACTTTAGTGCTTATTGAACAGATGAAATACCCCATTTCTAGTGGCAAGTTATGGGTTTAATTTTTGGAAAAGCCCTACTGAGGCTCAGTTTGCTCCCAGCGTTTATCTTTTATGAGGCTCTTGTTCCTAGGAGGTAAATCCTTCAGTCAAATGAACTTTGTTATTCATGCCAAAGTATGTCTCTTTGTGTTTGAAATCTGGTGTGAGGGTAGGTAGCCCTATGAAAGAGCTGTTCATGGTGAAAGTGCCCTGCATGAATCTCCTTGCTAAACAAAACATGGTACAATTACTATCTGTACTTGGAATGTGTGCTTCTTTTGTAAGTCATGGAAGAAGACATATGTGGCAAATTTCTGAAGTAACTGAGCACAGAACTGAAGAGCCTGATTAAAACTGCAATGCATGCAAAAAATAGAACCTATTCTGTAGCTGCCTACAGTGTTGAGTATACTGAGATAGATATAATGAGATACAGAGTGGCCCTGAAGCCCTTGGAAAGGCAGGTATACTTCAAACAACAAAAGCTTTGGAGCTCTTATCACCCAAAGAATGAAATGAAGGATACTGAACTCTATGGGCAGTGTTATGTTGCTATTCCAGAAGAAAACAATAAGATGTTTGGTACAGATGGCAGCTACAGAGTTGACTGAGGAAGAAAAAAGACATCCTTGTTTATTCTGTACTTACCCTAACTTAATATTTCTGATAAACACTGAATTGAAGCTGGCAAGACATATTACTGGCAGGTACAAGACTGTCCAAAGTTATAATAGTCAATGCTAATAAATATTGGAAAGAATATTAAATCTCATGTCACTACTGCAGGCACCATGTTTCAAACAAGACTTAGTTTAACAGCATCTTGTCCTCTGTCAGCTTTTCCTAGCTGCAGCTGCAGAAAAGATAGGACCAATTTGTTTCAGATACAATTTAGAATTTTAGTAATTCAGACTGAGGAAACGAACAGATAGAGTGCACTGGATTTCCTAGTGAAAGAGAAGGACTACATAAATCTGTTACTTGAGGGGGACGAGTTGGAGAAACGGAAGGTATGTTGTCAAGCAGGTCTGGTTTTGGGGCTGAGATTGTCCCTGCTGTTCCTTACTCTGCTGTTTGTCTCAGTTTTTGGTTCAGTTGTTTGATTTTAATGTGTGCTGTTGCTTTCATTTGGTTTTTGGTAACCTGACCAGCGGTCTACAAAGGTATAAGTTATCTTGAACATAATAAGTAAAATATTCCATTACTAGGAAGAGAATGTAAGGTGAGAGGCTGTAGGGGTAAGAAATTAAATGAGCTGCAAGTCTCTGCATTGGAATTAATTTGCTAAACTGAGGATGAGAGGCCTCAGGTATGTTGAAAAACAGGAGACTTGCACAGATGTCAGTGCCGTGATTGCAAAGATGCCTTAAAGACACTCCTGAATTTAACTAACTTACTATTAATTGCCCTAAGTTTTCCTCTTTTAATGCCTCCCCTCCCTTTCTATGGTCTTTTTCATGGTATTTTTCTGATTTGAAGAATACAGCTATAGTATAGACAAAATGTTTGGTTTTTCTTCCTTGAAAGTTAGATATTAAGTAAATCATTACAAAAATGTAAATGGTATTAGCAGGCAGAGTTGAATTTATCTGAACATATAGTTAGAAGTACAGTGTTCTCTTACAGCTAGTTCATTTTTCAAAGTAATAGAAGCACCATCTGGATCATCTCTTGTACATCCCATGTTACTTTTTGCAGGAACATCAAGTGTTTCAAGACTGACACAATGCATTCTTGAATGACATGAGACTAGGACAAATCACAGAAAATTTCAAGTGGAATAGACTGATCTTTCAATTTACAAGTGTAGTTTTGTTACCTATAGATTCAGTTTTCAGACTGTACCTGAAGTTACTTGGCTGAGTTTTAAACAATCATATAACACAATTCATTCTTTTATAGTAGGACCTCCCCCTCTCTCCCAAAAATAGAAAGAAAGTCATTCCCATTTTGCATGAAGCACGTATCACCCCGTACATAAAGTAGCAGCTAACTGATGCTAACCAAATAATTCATAAGTGTTGACACTTAGTGGGTTCCAGGGTTCTGGAGCAAGGGAAGGATGGTTTGAGGGTTAAGAGAACATATTCTGTCTTGATAGGAGTCTCACTTGTAACACAGACCTCTGTGTCCTGTCTTCTAATTTCTCTGCAGGTGTACTGTGTCCTGCAGGCTGTTGTGCAGTGGGCTTTGGGAGCCCACCTACAGTTAATGGGGCTTGAAATAACACAGAAATATCCATATGTACACACATAATTGGAGAGAAGATGTTTATATACCTACTCATGTAGATATGACAAATGGAAATACCTTCACATAAACATATTTAAAATGTACTTCATGAGATTAAATTTTATTGAGTCAATTAGGTGGGGAATGGTGTTTTATGCATATTTTAAACCATCCAAACGTGTTCTAGAAGTATATACACTACACTTTAAAAGTTGTGTGCTTGGAATGCAAAACAGAAAAATATTACCAGCAAATACAGTTACTTCACTAAAAGCTGTAATATTGTTCCTGATGGTCATTCTGTAGACATGAAATGAACATTTAAAGAGATTAGTTTGATAGTGGTGTGAATTCAAATGAACATTTTATGTTTTCATTTTCTCAGTAGTAATCATTGATATATAATAGTTTGTGTTTCTTTTCAGAAGAGGTTCTTAACATCAGCTAAATATTGTTCTGGTGTGGACTGTGACTAAAAACTAGAATTGAACAGATGCCCACTTCAATTTTTTTTTTTTTCTGTCTACAATAGCAGTTAAAAAACAACAAAAAGTGTAGCTATCTATCTACTTCCTTTGATATTTTCCTACCTCATCGTATCCCAGCATCTCACATAATGCTCCTCATGCCGACAGCTTGCTATTCATTTGTATGTGATATTCAAGATTTGATTGTAATTAAGGGTTAAATGGAGTTGCTCTGCTTCTTGTTGATATCTGGGGTATTTCACACCTATGTCTTCAGACCCTAGTTTACCCATACACATAATGTCTATATGGCATTGGTTAATATTCACGCTGGTCAAGCTTTAAATTCCTCTTCAAAATTTTTGAAATAAAGCCTGGTAAATATCACTGCAGCCAACCTTCTCGATTTTCTTTTTATTTCTTCTCTTCCATGGCTTCAAAGCATACTATTTGCCACTCATTAATATTCTTGCTTAATAAGAGTTTCTTTTAGATGATTCTTTTAGTATTTCAAGCTGGGATTAGAGCACACCTGCAGATCTGAATGTGTCTGGACTATTTAGGCTCATGTCCTACTTAAAAACTAGTAGTAAACTAACCTGTACTGCTATGGAAGTTGAGATCTGACTGCCTGAAGTTACACACTGCCTTAAAAGGTTGTTTAGCTAATATTTTTTAGTGCATTTCAATTCCAGCATACATAATGAAGAATTAGATTTGTTCAATGCTACTATTTCAAAACAGTACTTGCTTATTTCACTTGCTGCATATTTTCAACTGTTCAGCTAAATTTATCAGATTAGAGCATCAGAAAACGTATCCAGACTGCAGGTAATTACCTCTCCACTTTTGTTTTCAATGAACTGGCAAAGAAAGGAAGCAATTGTTTGCTTCAAGCAAAGGTGACATTGTTCAGGCAAAGCATCCAGCTAAAATCCATATCCATTTAAAAAAAGAAAAAAAAAAACCATCAACAATGCAACTGTGTCTTAGCTGCTTTACCACAGAATTTACTTCACCACCAAACCCCAATAAGAGGCATAAACTCCATGACAAATAGGAATTGTGTAAGATAAACATAGTAGTGCAGTGCATAGTACATGCTTCTAGAATTTCAAAGCAAACTTAACTAGCCTTTAACTTTTCTCCCACATAAATATTTGTTAGTACTATACACGCACATACATTTTGTGCATCATAAGAGCAGTCCAGTGCAGAGTTAGTGTATGTGAGTGACAAGGAGAAGCAGAAACAAGGATTCAGCAGTGAGCAAGGCCCTTATGAGAAGTTACGAGAGTAAGACCACTTTGGTGTGAAATCAGTGCTGCTCCAGATCTGCCAGTATAGTCTTATAATAAGTTAGTAGTGTGTGAGATGCCTCTGGAAATATCAGCTGCTGGTGTCAAACAGATGCCCTTTGAAAATGACTTCAGTCTGAGCAACCTTTTCCGTCATGCAAGCTGATTAGTTTGGACTGGCATGTTTCTCCCCAGTCTTGTCCATTTTGGCTAATTGCATGGTACATGTGAGCACCTGAAGTTCAATATCAACACTGATATTTGAGCACCTACTGGAACTTCAAACAGAATTACAAGACATTCATGTCACAAACAATACTAATTCATACAGTGTTTTTCCTGTCATTAAAAATTTTGGAATCTCTCCTTATAATTGGTTTCCCACTTATGTATGATGTTACAGAAGTGCAAGTTTTCCGGATAAACTAATTTTCCTTGTAAAAATGTTTATAATGTTATTACTGTCCAGAGAGATCACAAATTTGCACTAGCCACAAGCATACCTAATAATAAAAATGGATTTCTTATTTGCTTGAGTAAGATTGTACATTATCTGCCTGGGGACAGCTGTTTCAGCCTTTTGAACTCAGTGAGATCTGGCATGAAAAGATCCCCTTCTTTCCCTCAGAAGACAATTTCCAGGAAGTCACAACTAGTGACCACTACAACCCAGCACTTCCATCAGCATACAGTCAGTGCACTGGACCACAGCTGAATTTAGCTACTTAGTGGTTATTTTACAGAAGTGTACACCATATTACACTTTAATGTCAATGTGGTGCAAACGTTGACACTACCAGTGTTGAAAATTACCTATGACAAATCAGCCAGTGATGTACATGAATACCTTTTCTGTTTTCCTAAGTTCTACATGAAAGCTATATTAATAACTGTGTATCTAATTAGTGCCCTTTTATAGATGCTAAAGTCAGGAAAGAAGTACCTGAATGTTGATTAAATGCCTAATCAGAAACATGGTTCTGATCTCTTCTGCTGGTTTTCCATTACCCCTTTAACATTACTGCAGTTTCGATAAAGTCCATGATGTAATGTCGACTTCTAATTAAGCAAAGATTAATGTAATATTTCTGATGAGAAGGTAATTAAAGGAAATCTAAAGAAATGGGGCATGCCTGAGTTGAACTCCAGACTCCAGCTGTGTTAACTTTCTTCGCTGTGTTAAATGAGAATTAGAGGATGAATACATTTTGGTTAAAGTTCATTCCTTCACAGAGGGTCACCATGAAACTTAAATGCTTCTAATTTTTATAAGGCTTAAACTGCAATTTAAGAAGCATAGTCTGGATAATGGGAGAGGTGGAAGGAAATGATAACTCTGGACTCATAAGGTACACATCTTCTTCAGTCTTTAGATTAATCAGTTGTCTATTTTTTTAATCATACAAATCAGCATAAGGGATAAACTTTAAATTAGTCTACTATGGAGTAGACAGGTGGCTACAGGAATTGAAGAAATCAATATTATAGATGCTTACCTTGTATTAACTGACATCCTCCTTTTTCAGTTTTCAAAGCCATTCAGTGTCCAAAACCCCACGAGTAGATGATTCAAATCTCAGTCCTGTGAAGTCTGCCACCAACTTCAACTCTTTTAACCTTTCAAACTCAATCAACTGACATTAGAAGGAGTAAAAAGAATATTTTTTTCCACCTTAGATATCTACATTGTGGATCTCCCTACCCTGAACTGCATACTCAGACCTACATTCCTATAGCACTATTATACTCCATCCAGATCAACATGTCCATTTCTTGTATTTTTTTATTTTTTATTTTATCAGCATAGCAAGCATGATCTTCTGGTGCTAAAATATTAACGCCAGCAAACACCATTCATTTATGATAACGAGCCATGCTTTCTTATCTGAGACCATGTTAACCATAACAGTGATAATTCAGACAGCAAGCACACAACTCTGAAGTTTTCACCATTACCTCACTATTTGGCTGTTATCTTAAAAGGAACTTAGCAGAATGTCTCTCCACAGTGTAGAGTAGGTAGAGCTGAGACCTGTGAGATTAAAAATGTGAACAGTGGCATTAGACACTACAGTGAGAGTGATTTCTGGGGGAAAATAAGTTCTATATAATTATGTTAGCTTTATGCTGCTTGTGCACCCCCCATGTGTTCTCAAGGCAGGGGAGGTTGGCTATTGGCAATATAAGAACATGATGCATGGGCCACACCTCTCTGGCTTTTTTGTCTGCAGCTGTACACAGCAAATCAATTGTTGTTTTTAATGTGATTTCTATCTACCTGCAACACCTGATGTGTAGTAATTCTTGAGACCACCTTACTTATGATACTAATAAAATTACTAACCATAATGATCATTAGTGTACAGATCCAAACCTGCCAGGAATGGGCTTACCAGGGCATTAAGTAAGTCCATAAAAGAGCTAGCTAGCACAGATTAACAAACATGCTCCTTGCACACAATATTTGCACATTTTATGCTCATAGTATTCCTTAAATACTAGCATCTTTTATGTGCAATACAAGCTGTAAATCATGTGTAATATAAAATAGATGAGAAAAAAGAAAAAAAAAAAAAGAAGAGAAAACATAAAAGTCAGTGAGTAAACAGATGAAGCCTATAGCCTTTAGATTAGCTGCTTACATATGAGACTCAAGATGTAACCCTAATAATTTGGCACTCCCTACATATTTCTAGATCCTTTATTTGGTTTCTCATTATTGGCAAAGTAAAGAAAAAAGCAAACAATAAAACTACCGTTCCTATACTGAAAACAATGATGAATGCTAGCAAATAGAACAATTTTAAATATGAACCAGATACTTGTTCATATTCACAGAGAATTTATATTAAAGCAGTTCTGTTATTTTAGTAAATCTGCTTGTATTCATCACTGAGGTTTCTTCACAACACTTTTGGTCAATTTGCTGACATATCAGCAAAAGGACATGTTGAAGAGAAAGCATTTATGGATGCTTGCTTCCTACTAAATAGGAAAATGTGGGAACAAAAGCCTGAAGAGATTTCCTTTGAAAACATACCAATGAATGTTGGCATCACTGGCTATGAAAAAGAAAAACCATTCACACAGCGATGACCAATGAAAATGCATGCCAAAAGGAAGAAGCCATGAAGGAGTTACAGTAGGAGGCACTGCTAAAGTGACAGAGTAGGAAAACACTCTGTGGAGCAAAAGATATGAACCACAGGAGCTTGAAATTGTCAAGGGCTGTGAAAAGATGTTGCAAACCTGCTAACTGAGCACAGCCTGGCTAGGAGATTTAGCTGTTTGGATGTCTAGAGACAGACCTTTGGGATGATGTGTGAAAAAGAATCCTCTAGATTAAGACATAACCTAAATACAGACCTAGGAAGGAGATTCTGTGACAAAAATGCTCTCTAGTTTGTCTCAGTTTTTAAGCTTGAATAAGAGGAAGGATGATAGTGCTGTCCAGAGCAATCAAAGGAAGAGCAAGAACAGGAGTGCTTCAGGGGAAAGATTTAAGAGATCAGTTTTAGTTGTGCAGAGCTGTCAGCTAAACATTGGAAGTGTATTCAGAGCTAGAGGTCAACGTTTTAGTCTAAACAAATAAAAATATATAGAGAATGCAAGATCTCTCATCTGTCACCACTGAAGTAATCACTGAACATGTATCGATGGTGTCACAGAAATGGTGAAGACATTAAAGTGGGGAAAAAGTGTTTCCCCAGAAACCAGGGATGGAAGGATTAATACAGAAGAGCATGCAGAAAAAGTGATTAGAGATGTCAGAGGAAGATGAGAAAAAAGATGTCGTCACAGGACCCAAAGGGAGCATCACATTTCCACTCATGTAATTGAATGTATCATGACAGCCAGCAGGTCAAAAAGAATGAGGAAAGTAGAGGCAAGGGTGATAGTCCTTCAAGGTGTAAGGCAGAAAGGAGCTGGGATAGTGCAAGAAGCAAGTGGAGAAACAGGCAAAGAGATCCAAAAGTATGCTTATATTGAGAGAGGAAGTAGCCTTCAACTAGTACAGGGGAAAAAAAACCACACATATAGCCAAAATGAACTAGTTTTAACCTATAGTTACTCAGGAAAGGCAAGGTGTGTGATGAGGGACTAACACTCACTGTATCTATCAACATGATGTAAAATAGACGTTTTTCTTGAGGTCTTCTCTTAAATCAACATATATTGCCCTTTATTTACAAGCTGTTGGTGAAGCAGTCACTAGCTGTTTGAATGTGTGTGATACTTCTAGTAAATGCTTTGCTGACAAACTTCTCTGAAGTTTCAGCCTATGTACTATACAGAAATTCAGTGCTAGTGCTGCCATTCATTCATCACATACAAGTGCTTGTCCTCAGCAGAGAGGCCCCCAGGGATTCAGAGTAGCTTTGCTGATTCAAAAGTTACTGTTATTTCCTTTGAGTCAGGCTCGAACAAAAGCCCTTTAATGATGATAAACTTCACTGCAACACAGAAATATTATTTGTCAGAGATCGGAGTCCTGAACTTAGGCTTTCCACTATCCCAGGAGAAAATGCTGTTTATGAGAATTTAGTACCAGCCAATCCCTAATCCAAACACATCCAAACTTTGGCTCTCGTGCTCACAAAGTTCCCACATAGAAGTTTGGGCTCTAATTTTACAGCCAGACGTTTTCTGCATGCTAAAAATCCCCATGCCAAGCAGTTCCAGATTTTATCTTATTTGGAAATCTCAGTGGTGCTTCTCACTTCAGTGATTCCCACCCATCAGTCCCTCTGTGGATTATCAGGCTTGCTTAATTTGCTTCACTGACCTTTGTTTAAGAGAACTGAGGTCATGCTGCAGGGGAAGGGCAGGCTGTTGTGTGCTCTCCAGATGTTTGTCTTGCTGCACAGCCCATCTGGACAGGCTCCTTCCTAGACAGAATGTAATGTTAAAGTCAGTTCAAATAATGCCAAAATGATAAGAAGTAACAAGAAGTTAAACAGCCTTATCAATAATTATATTAAGCTTCATTTGCCCTGAAGGAGAAGCAAATGAGTAAAGACTGCAAGCCACCATCTAACAGTGACCTTTGTGTAGCTGTTCTCTCTGCATCTGTGACAGAATTATAGATACTTCATCATTTAAGAGTAAAATGCAATACATGCTGGACAAACATTTCACATTTTCTGAGCGTGTGTCAGTTTTGATGTGCATAATTGACTTGCACCTTTGTGTTCTGGTGCCACATTTGCCTCGTCCCAGGGCACAAAGCTGTGTATCTGAGTTAACCACTCCAAAAAATCTAAATGTAAAAAAATCCTGTGTGTTGAGATGAAGAAAGTTTAACAAGTAAAGCAAAGGCAAGAAAGGAAATTCATTCACCCATCATCAGCCGTTTTCCGGAAAACAGGGCACATCACACGCAACTTAGGAGTGCAAATGTGATACTTCTGCAGATCACCCTCCCAGCTCTTACTGGGGATATCAGAAGGGTAAGAAATACCCTGGGGTCAGCTGTCCTGGCTGTGTTCCTCCCAGCACACTATGAGCTGCAGAGCACTCACTGGCAGGGCAACCTGGGAAACAGAAAAAGCCTTCACGTGGTGTAAGCGCTGTCCAGCAGCAATTATAACATCATTTTGTTTTCAGTGCTGTTTTGATCATAGTTCCAAAACATACCCTTGTACAAGCTGCTAATAACAAAAAGTTAACTCCATCCCAGCCAAAGCCAGTGCAACCAGGAAACCAACAGTATACCATCAGAAATTGTGCTTGCTCGAGTGGGGGCCACACCAGCATCAATAGCAGGCAAGCTCTAAGCTGAGCTCCAGAGAACTTTAGCTGTGTGTTTTGCTAGTACCATTCTTATGTGTTTTTATTGCAAAGCAGAATATTTGCAATTCAGTAGTGTCCTCATGCTGCCAAATGACATTGGAGGAAAGAAACCCATTATCTCCAACTGTTAGATTAGTTCCTAATCTTTGGCTCTCTATGCTTATTTAGTGCCTTTGTATCATCAAGGCACCAATCTAAAACGGGAAGGATCATTCAGGTTGTGCTACCTTCACTTAAAATAATAAATAATTTAAAAGGTCAGACAATAAAGGTAAGATTTGCCATTCTATAGCAACGTTAATAAAATATGCCAGCTCTTTTAGTCCCTGCTACAGTCACATAACACATAAATAGATTGTTGTTTTTCAGAATACGCCTGCGTGCTCTTTGTTAGGCAGTGCACATACGTAAAGGAGGCTCACTGGCATTTTACTTGCACTCTTGCACCAACATAAGTGAACAAGGTGTCAAGTGGGAAGAATTAGGTTCTGACTCAAGATTTATACTCAGACCTCTGCACTACAACTTCCTGAATTGCACTGCAAAGACATCAGAACACTCCGAGAGACATTTGGGGGTTTTCTCCTGGAGATTTCCATCTTCACAACTAATTGTTCCTAAACCTGGATAATTCATACAGAATACTGGAGGAAATAAGACAAAAAGTTAAAAGATACTGTGATCTGCACGGTAATAATCACACATTTCCCTTCGTTTAGGTCTGTAAGAACTCCTGACATGTGAAGCTGTCCTACCGAGTTGCCACGGCAACAAGAAAAAAGAAAACGTCAGATCTGAAGACTGCAGTTTACAGTTACTGTTCTTCACTACTAGGCCTCAGTTGCCCCAGATTCAGTTTAATTTGCAACCTCACTTAATCTGTCCGACTATACATTGGTGTTTGACAGCCTCTGCCCTAACTTCCATTTATTAATGGATTCCTCTTGCAAGATGCAAGGTTTATGCGAATCTTCACTGAATGTTATAAAAGACCATGACATCCAAACTTGACCTTTGGGGAGCAGAAAACAGATTGACTCCATTTTTTTCTAACTGTTGACTTGTTGCTATTCAACTGTTCAGAAAATATTTTGTCTGTGGGTTAGTATTTGTATATGTATGAGTGTATGTATATATATATATATTTATATGGAGAGAAGAGTTATAGGACAGGTTTAGCTTTTATAAAATATTCATCTGGAACGTTGCAACTGACAAAGCAGAGTAATACAGCCACAGATGAATCATTAACTATTCAACATGGCTAAACCTACTGTACTTGCTGTTTATAGTGTGGCCAGAAGGAGAGCCTATTGCAGTCATACCACTGAGCAAAGCCACTTTGTTGACACCAAATAAGGCAGGCCCAGGGCTCTGCAGCATCACTTCTTGTACCTCAGGTTCAGCAAACAGGAAATGCAAGTCCCTTGGCTTGCTTCTGATCTGGACTTCTCACCTTATGCCCCAAAACATGAATTTAAGACTCAGCGGGAGCACAGCTCTTCATCTCAGTGCCAGGAGGGTATGCGAGCTCTGCTTCGTGAGGCAAAGGGAAGCACTCAGCTGCAACCAGCACCATATGGTCACTACCTACAGCAATGGGACATGCTGGGCTGATTTTAAAGGGGCTAAAGTCAGCTTCCTCTGCGCTCTTGCAGATAATTGTTTCCTGGGGCAGTTTACAAAAGTTAAGCCTTGTCAGTTCTGTAGACAAACTAAGTTATGTCTGTGTATGGGAAGCTGATTAGAACAGCAAAATCAAGGTGTTCCTCAGAAGTACCAGCCTCTCTCCCAGCCTCTGTGCAGCTGTCATTACTGTTATCAGTGCAAGGAGGAAAACAGATGCCCTATTATCTAAGTGTATTCACACATATCTATAGTTTTGAATATATATATACATACATACACGTGTACACACAGTTTCCAGTTAAGAGTAACAAGAGCATTTCTTTGTGTGTGTAAACTTACCACACTCGTTTGCAGACATGGGGAAAAAAAGGGTGTTCGTTACATATGACTATGAATCCTTTTTTATTCTGTGAGCATGTAAGGTTAAAAAAAAAAAAAAGAAAAAACTTAACTGTATCAAGACAACCATCTTGTTAATAAATTGTAAATGATCCATCAAAGCTCACACCAAATTTTTATAAAATTAACACAGAAAAGTATACTAGTGACAGACTGTGGCTTTTATTAGAGCTTGCCAGTAACTAGGGTAAGGTAAGTGTCTTAGAATATTTTAATAAACTTGCTTATTTAAAGTTTAAACAAGAAAGCTTCCTTATGCAATAGTACTTTGCAGCTGCATTCTTTAGTTAGCATTTTTACAGTTCCTATGAGTCATACTGTATGTTGGCTTTACTACAGTGAGATTATGAGCATATCTTCCACACCACATATATGTTTCAATAGTAAAGTTTTTGGAAGCATTAAAAAGCCCAAACAGACACTGAGTTTTCCATAACGCTACACTAGATATTAAATGTGTGTTGGTGGTTAAAAATTGCTGTACAATAGCTTTTCTCTGACTTCCTGTATTGTACCAAATATGACAACAGGTTTTTTGTTTCGTTTTTTAATCAAAAGTAATAACAATGGCAGCAGAGGGGGAAAAAAAACCAACAAAACAGTTTGTGATGTGAACTTCCCTGGTGCTGTAAATTTCCTGGTGAGATACAAGCTGCCTCAAAACAGGAACCTATCCTCTCTTCCAGCAACTCCTGCAGTCCTGCCCAAGTGAAATCTCCCACTGACCTCACTTCTCTAGCAGCACACTCTGGGTGTTTCACTGACCAAAGCAGTGCTGTAAGGTGAGTGGGAGCTTCTATGGAGCAGGCTGGGAGGCAGCTGTAGGCATTCCAGTGAGAAGTGCCTGATCTCAAACATTAACATGGGCACACTTCTAGTTCACTTTCGTTGCCCACACCTCGTTTTCAAAAGGAAAAAGACAACATAAATGCAGAACACCACCGGATTTTCAGGATACCTATTTAATGAATGAATCCAAATGGACCCAAAGATGAATTGCATCCCCTGCTTTAATCTACAAAGCCTCTATCTTGAATAAAAGAAATTATAATATTCTCCCCCTGCAAATGCTCTTTTTCGACTTGCTTTCTTCCTCTCCCTTTCCAGCAAAACCCACCTCTGGAAAGACACCCATTGACATTAGTGTCATTCCTATCAAGTACCAGATAAAGATACCCTTTTCTAATTTAAACCAAGGTTCACATAGCATTCGGTGAATCATTCCAAGGGCATCCAAAACCAGGAGCAAAGAAAAATTTCTTCTGCCTGGAACTGCACTAACAATGGGAAGACTCTTACTACCAATTTGTGCCCGAGGACAAGAGATCTTTCTTCTTGGATATTACTGCAACCTTTTGACATGTAGAAAAGTTAGTACAATGGCTGAAGCTCTGAATCGAGATGCATCAAAGCCTTCATTCACCAGTACCACTATTTCTCCAGCCAGATGAAAGCCTCCCAGCCCTTACAGTGCATCTCTAGGCTTCCGACTGAGCTAATCACTGGACTGCCTAAGCATATAAAGAGATTTGAAGCTACCATGTTAATGTCTCTCCTGAGAAACCTGAAACCTGCACCTGAGAACCAACCCTTTTTAACGAGCAATTGTGTCACTTTCTGTGGCAACATACAAATGAGGAACCACATTAGGATCTGAGTTTTCTTACCTGAATAAGATGGTGGGTTCAGGCTTAAAAAGTGATCCTCATTTCCTGTAACAAAAGAGAAAAAATGTGTTACTTTCTCACAACATTATGAAAGAAAAAAAAAAAAAAAAAAGAGAGAGAGAGAGAGAAGTTGCAAAGTTAGCTTTTTTATTTTTAATTTTTTTTTGTTTGTTTAACAGTTGTTCAGCCGAGCTTGCTGCTTCTGTCATACAGCACTTATTTCTACTTTGCCAGTTTGGTCACTACAATGTTTATTTCAGTTTCTGTATGTTTGCAGACATATGGTGCTGTCTGGAGTCGGAAAGGCAGTGAACTTGATTTTCCTTTTGAAACACGCATAAAATGTCTTGTGCAAAAATCATTTCACTTAAAGTATCGGCTGTTGAAAACAAATTGGGTATAACGTTAATCAGAAAGAGCTTATTAGCAAGGTAAAGGTCTCATCAGTGGCACACTTGCTAATTGAACTCTGTCTGTACACCTCATGCGTGTGCTTGCAATATGCCTATGTGCATTTATTAATGTACATTTTGTTCAGTAACTGCAGGACTGAAGATTAAATCAAAGAGAAGCCAGCTGAATTTCCTACTGGTTAGCAAGGAAAATTAACTCCAAGTGGAACACTATTACATTTTCGGAGCCCTGTTCTCATCCCGCTGGTGTAAATCAAAGAGCAGCTCCATTACTAGTCTTGTTTGAGCATCAGTTAGTTAGTCATACTTAAAAATTTTCATTTAGACCTCCCCACAGAATGGTTTTACTGATGTGCTGTGAACAGTAAAGCAGCAATATTTGTCATGGTATCATTGACTGCTTATATATGAATGGAATGTTTGTCTTTTGTGACATACAAAGAAGTCTATGGCCCAGATGCTTCCCACAGAGCACTCACTTCCTTCACTGATGACTTTAACGCATCCCTGAGGAACCCAGCCCAATTTGGTTTAACCTTTATTTGAAACGGCTGTGACCTGTAGTGAAATAATTTGTCCCAGTCTCTCATGCAGTCATTTAAGTCAGGGATTGAGGTAATGCAAACCTCTTTTATTCAATTATGGACTTCAAATCAGTTCATAGGGACCTAGATTAAATGCTCACTGCAACAGGGAAGACATGTTATAGTAACAACTTTGACATCATTGGTCTTTCCTTTGTGAGACTTCTTGCTGAGACACTGAGAAAAGGGGCAGACTTGTCTCAAATGCTTCCAGTTCACTCAGCCACTGCAGACACTGCAGAGTTTTGTACACAGTTTTACGTCACCAGTTATCTAAAGGCCAAGTTTCTTTTTGAATGGATTTAATAATGACTCATTTAATTAAAGTAAAAGCCACAAGATAAGTGATATTGAACAGTCACGTCATCTTGAGAACACCAAGTTTAGGGCAAAACTCTGATCCTGTCTTTCCTTTACTACATCTCTAAAGGCTCAGTTGTCTGAAATACTCTGTCCAGCGGTGCCAAAAAGATACTAAAAAATAATAACTAAAACAATAACAATAAAAACAATAAAATAAGTAAAATAATAACAATTTTCTATCAATTCTGTGACCTACAATATTTGGAGTTAACATGCAAAGTATTTCAGCAGTAGTAGTTGGAACAGCTATCCTATTTAAATCAGATGTAGCTGTTTTACGTTGTCTACAATACAAACATCAACTACACTGCTTTCACATTGGGATATGCTAGTTGGTTTATATTTGTCCAAATGAAATGGATATACTCATCCACTCTTGGTGGAAAGTTATTAGTTGCACAATTGCTATGTGTGTGTATATATGTAGATATATAGAGAC
The DNA here is from genome assembly GCA_013399175.1 of Odontophorus gujanensis. Lineage (NCBI taxonomy): Eukaryota > Metazoa > Chordata > Aves > Galliformes > Odontophoridae > Odontophorus > Odontophorus gujanensis. Next base: position 824,553 of record VXAB01005830.1, on the reverse strand, counting down.
ATACACATACATATATAAATATATATATATAATATATGCAGATGGAGACAAACACAACATGGGGACTTGAAATAAGCAGCTTAATCCCATGAACCATGGATGAACACATGAGTCAAGGAACAGTTTGGGTGATGTATGCCAAACCAGTCTGATTTTTAAAGGAAAAGAAAAAAATAAATAAATAACCCACAACCAAAAAAACCCCACCCTGAACTCCAGGCTTATTCCAACTCTCATGTTGTATTTATACTAACCTTTAGTTGTCCTCGCTTAATAAAATTTATATCATTTGAAGATATTTATAATTGTTTACTGATTCATTTTCAGTTGTCTGTGTTCAAGCTGGTCATCAGTAGTGAAAAGGGGAGGGTTTGTAGCCAGAATAACTGCATCACTGTTTTCAGCGGGACAGCTATTTAGGAAAGTTTCATTCAACATCTGAACACTGTTCTCCTTCTCTGCATCAGTAAGTGACTGTATTTGATGATTTGGGGCTAAAATGAATGTGAAGACAGGCTATGTGTACGTATATTTGGGCACATCCTGTCCAGGATTATAGAACAAGAGCATATCTGGTGAACTGTGATGGTGAATTCAGAACAAACAAGCAGTGTTGCTACTGCCATTTCAGGCAGAAATCATAACTATCTGCCCCATAACAATCTATAATTTATCACCAAGACATCTTTTATGATTTATTTTTTTTTAGCTCAAGCAAGGAGAAAAATATTTTTGTTTGATTTTCAGAGATGCTTATTTCAGCTACTTTTCCAGTTAACTGTTTCTTTGGGCCCTAGTTGCTGAATTGCTTGCTGTTTCTGAGATGTAAATAAACGTTTTGATTTATGACGTGGTTGCAAAGAAACTTGTAATTTATTTGTGAAATGCTCAAATAAAGGATGTATGGGCTTTTACCTTTTGTCTGGGCATAGACCTTCCTGGTGCAATACAGAGGACTACAAAATAGCCCTGAGACTGTCAAAGGCTGGAGTAGCCAGAGCTGAATACAAAAAACTCCCACACTGCTCTAAACAGCAGAGATGAATTGTGACCTTCATCATCATCATGCCATGTTTATAGAGTGACAAACCAGAGGTCAGAGAGGTAAATAATATTTGACCACACGGGAAGGTAGCAGTAGATTATTCAGCATCTATCCAGCTAACAGTAATGCTATGCTTTGCCACACTTTGTAATAGGAGTTGCATTGAGTCGACCTGGGTCACACGTCCCTAGGCTAGACTGTGCAAAGAAGCTTTAATGGATTTTTGTTGCACTTCCTTTCTGCTTCACCTGGTCACCTTCCCCACCCACCACCATCATTTCAGCTTACGTAGAAGAGACATCCACAAAAAAATGCACATTGTCACCCAAAGAAGCTGAACATATGCCAGTTGCCGTGACCCACCTTGGGAAAGTACAGGACTGCACTGCTGGCATGGCTGATTACAGGATGGCTTTTAACAGTGAGTACTGCCATAGTCTGTGGGCATGTCTGATGTGCTCAGCTGCTGTGCTTAAGTGCTGTGGAAGTAGAGCTGCACAGATATGTAGTCTACTTGTTGTCCTGACTCATAAAATCTCAGTCTGCAATTTAGTGCCCTCACGTCCTTCGTACACACTCTCCTCTAGACCAAGTTGCCCCATCAGTTTGCACTGTGCTTAATCAGCAAAGTTATAAAGTGCTGCGTTCCCAGTACCAGGACTTGAGGTTTGCAAGAAACTATTTTCATTTTTCTCTGTGCTCTCATAATCTCTTAGGAAGGAAGTGGGGTTCTCTGTGTGCTTTCCTGTGCTGTCAATTGATCCTAGTCATTGCCAAAGGCCCCAATAGGTGAAATAATAAACAGCAGCCCAGAAGCCAGACCAGAATAACTAACAGAAAGCTGTGTAGAATTAAAATGTTGCAGAGAATGTTTGCAATAGCACTATGACATTTTTGCATCTTTGCCTGGAAATTCTTCTTCCAGTACAAAACCAGTGACAAATTTCTGAAATTCCTCGAGTTGGTGGTTTGGGTTTTTTTCCTTAGATCTTCTAAGTAAGTTATCTTTATGTCTCTTCATCACTTTAGATAGAATATCCCTGAAAAGGTTTTTTACTGCATCTGAGAATAGAGGAAGCTGTAGGAGTGAGGGCAGCAGAAGAAGGAAATATTTGAGTACAAGCCACTGCAGTTTGCTTTCCCTGAGCCCCACCTCTATGGATTCCTGCTCTGTATCTTTTGCTGATGGCATATGGTTTACCAGACACTGAATCTGGAGGTGGTCTTTTATGTGGCCTGTAATAAGTAGAGGATGAAAGAGCATATTTGACACTTGTGGTTTAACTGAGCAAAAGGTCATTACCTGAAAGCCACCGCAAAAGAGCATCACCTCCTTTGGTGTCAGTTGAGATCGTTGTCCTAAACCAACGCCGTGCCTTGCACCTTAAAAGTGGCATTTGAAATAGAACAAAGTTTTATCATAAGCAAGGAATTGCTAACAGAGAGAGAAAACGCAGATGGTTTTTGAGTTGAGTAGAAGTCTTCCATTGCCCTTTCAACCTTATGCCTCATCTAACACCACACATTCTGGATTGCAGTCTTACAGTTACTCAGTAACTCCGCACAGTTCAATACAGTTACATTTTTCTCCTGCAATAGTAAATCAGAACAGCCCCATCTGGCTTCAGCACAACCCTCTTACCTGCAGAAACAAAGCAAGGGTCATTGCTCCTGCTGTAAAACTACTGGGATGCTCATCCTCTGCTGCCACGCCTCTGGCCGGGCTCCACTCATCCACCTCCCAGTGCCTGATGACCTTCACTGCCCCCACAGTTACAGCAGTGTGTAAGTTCCTGAAGTCCTGTACACTTCAACATTACCTTACTCCTTATTCTGTCTAACTGAAGGTTTTCATAAGCAATTGCACAATACTCGCCATTGTTGCTGTGGCTGGATGTACATTTTATGACTAACTGTCCAAAACAAGAAAGGCAAAAGTATTTACAGTGTTTGTTTACTGCAGGCATGCTGAAAACTCAGAATGAAATACTACACCCTGGAGTCTTACATTTAAAGAGCTGTTTTCAAAGTGTTCTGCAGTAAGTTACAATGCTGAGGTAATTGACTTGGGATAAGGGATGTTCATAACAGCGCTTCTTGGAGCGTGTATTTATTTATTTCTAAAATTTGTCATTCTCTTTCCAAACTGAAGATGGATTTTCAATAGGAGGACATTGAACCATAAGTACACAGCACTCATGGAGTGGACTAAATCTTCACGTCACTATCGGGCATTTTTAAAGTTTTACCTTTTGTAAATGTGGCCATTGTCCTTTACACTACTTATCTCACTTCACGCCAGCAAACACCTGGGAACAAATTTTATATGAGGGTAATTTTTCCACTCCAGTTATCTCGTCAGCTCCACCCTTGCTGTAATTGATCTGCTAGGGACAGTGGCAAGATAATGAGGCACTTGGAAATGGCAACAAATCACAGTGCCTCTTTGTACACAAATAAATAAATGAAACATCAGCTGTGTCTCATTTTTTGTGCTATTTCATCAGTTGCAGTAAAACAACAGTGCTTTAAGATACCATCCAAGTAGCCATAAAACAAGGATTATAACCTGCCTTGGGGTTATAGCATGTGTTACTGACTTGGCTGGAACACAGGGAGATAGCTTTTGGTGGGATTTGAACCACTTCCTCTGCTGCCATCCCAGGCATGTAGAAGACTGGAAGCTGAAACTTTCCCCCACCCACTAACGGATAAAATAATTATACAACTATAGGCTCTTTCGTTTTTTAAAAGTCATCGTGTGCTAACGTGCACCAAAATGCTTCCTGAATCTCCAAGTTAATTGTCGTCATTTTTCATATTGAGCAAAACCAGTAAAACCTCTAGAGAGAACAGGTGCCCCAATTAACAGATATTCCTTCTTTTGTATATTGGGTTGCCAAAAAGAAAAAGAACGAGATCAGAGATACTTAATTCATAAAAGGATGATAGCGAACATGACAGAGTCCACCAATAAAGCAAAGTAGAAACAATATATCATAGTAATTAGAATAACCCTTGTTACTAGAGTGTATGTCTAAAGGAAAGATTTAAACTTTCTGGTGCAATACAACTCACGTGTTCCAGCTTTAGCTATTAGATCCACTGTGTAAGAACTAAACGAATGCTGCAAAGCCTGGCCACAGTGCCTAACAAGTTTTGCCATTACTACTAATGGTAAAAAAACAAAACAAAACAAAAAAAAAACATTAATTCAAAGATGGTTTGCTTTTGGATCCTGCAGAAAGAAGCTGAAACAATAACAGCTCCAGAGAGCTATCTTTTCTTTGAGCTGAACAAAAGTCCTACATGCTCAGTGCTGCCAAAGGCTCAGCGCAGCTGCTCACCACTGTGCTGGCAGAGCTGACTGAGGGATTTGGACCTATGTGTATCCATCACACTGCATTCTCTTGCATTTTTACCTCCATTAGACCACAGAGCGTCCTCTTCCCACTCTGTTTTGGTGGCAGGGACAGCAAATATAAAGGTAGAAATACAGAATTAGTCAGAGGGTTCCATTCAAAATCATGCTGGGAGCAGGGGCGGTTGTAGACTCAGCATCCTGGCCAGCACAGTGTCCACAGAGCCAGGCTGCAGAGGCATCCTGTGCCAGAACATCATGCAGGCACAGGCTGGGAGCTGAACCCACCAAAGCAGGGACCAAAGCCTCAGCCAGCCAGCACAGGGCCGTGACAAACTTACTTTTAACTGTAGTTGCCTGTCATCACTTACACAACCTGAGAGCTGCAGTGCTTTCTTGCACTCTCAATTTCTGTTCCTTGGTACTGTGTACTCTTTTCTTCGGCAAATGAGCACTGAGTACGTGAAGCTAATGAAAATGCATGCTGTACTCAGCTCTGTCTTCCAGGGTTGAATGGACACAATGCAAGACTTGCTTTCCTCATGCAACAGATTTAAACAGAAGTCCTGTTGCTGCTTTCTCTCCTCGTTGTCTTCGCACTGTTGAGATAGAATAAGGGAGAGAATGGTAGCATGTGCATCAAATATCATGCAACTCACTTATAACAAAGAGAAAAAAAAATAAAAGGACTAGGTAGTGTCCAAATCAAACTATTAAAAATGTCCATGTATATATAAACAAGCACATATACATACACACAGACAAATATAGAAGCTAAGGGGAGGAGTTTCATTACCCTCTCCCACAAAAGAATAGTCTATTTTTTTAAATCCGTTCTTATGAAGTGAATACTCATTAAAAAGTTAAGTTCATTGGGAAAAAAATTACTACAATGCAATTAAACCTACTACAGACTAATTAATATGGGAATTAGGGTGGTCCAAATATCAATTAAAGGGATGGAAGCGGGGACAATAGGCAGCACGAACCTATATGTGTCACCTTCATTAGCCCAACAGATGGATTTTTCTGCTACATTCAGGTTTTGCTGAGGGCACTATTTTGTGCATTTGTTTGAGTTTCAAAGGAAATTTGGAAAAAAAACATTTTCTAATACGGGTCTTCACAAAATCTGGAAAAATACTCTCTAAAAAGGAGATAATAACTGGACTAGATTTAGACTTTATTTATCCCCATAACAAATTTAGTTGCCACTTGGTTTCTGGGGACCCCACTCTTGGTTCTCTGCTTGTTTAAGCAAACAAATTTGAAACACCCTAACAACCAGAAAACATAATCGAGAATTCTCAGGGTGTTTGGCTCCCCCATCATGCAGTATAGTTTCCTACGGGAGATCCCACTCAGTTGGCTCTTACCAAAGGCTGTTGATTCAAGAACTGTTTTTATGATCTGCTCAATTTCTTGCAAGTCAGAAGACATTTGGCTCTACTCCAGACTTCTATGGAATGTGTCTTGTTACCTTTCTCATCATAGAGATGAAAAGATGCCAAATCTCTACGGAAACACCGTTCAAGAAGCATAACATTTTTGTTTTTAGATTTTACTTCTTCTTAACTCAGAAGTTGCCCTTTTTAGAAGGAAGTTACATGAGCCAAGACTTGACGCTCGCTTTTGATACAACAGCATCACAAGAGACAATTAAGCAGCAAAGGGTCCTGTTCAAGAGATGCACTAAAAATGGTTGTTCATACCAAAATCGAGGATGATCTTTGTATTGAAACCCAAAATAAAGTTTGATGATGTTATTTGTTAACCATGAACCACGTGCCTAGCGACCTGGGTCCCGTCAATGGTACCTTCATAAGCCAGCCTACTCTGATTTATGCCATTCATTACATAACACAACTTTACTGCTCCAAGCTGAAGTTAAACATATGTCTAATGCTTTCTCAGGATGTTATTTGACTGACCTAAGATCTTGGAAGCCCCATTGGCTGATTATTGCTTTACACATGATACATCATTGATACAACCATTGTATTTACACCAAAGCGTAAGACTATTAATCAGATCAGTTTTAATTTGCTTGTATTTTCCTCCCAGTCTGCAGTACTGTAAATTACTCTGCAGGATGACAAGCACAGATCTGACTGCTAGATCACTGCATTACATGGCTGTGTTATGAAACAAGACTCGTTCACGGATCCTCATTCATTTGAGAAAGATGTCACTGGCCTAACACAATGGGCTCCTTTCAAGCCCTCCCTTCTATTTCATTCTGTTATTTCTCTGTTAATAAATAAATAAAATCCCTGTTGGTTCATGGCTGCAGGAGATGAAAGAACTCTTTTTTTCATGTCAACATTGTGTAGTGCTGATGGAGTCTGGCAACAGTCGAGAGCTGGCTCAGACTTCTCTTCTGTTTTCCCTATTAGCATTTTGCTTGGCTGTCCCTGCCAAAGTCTCCTGGACATTTCTGAACTCTGTGAATTGTTGCAAATACTGCAACGTCCAAGTGTGAAATTAACTGCATGGAAACTCCCGGGATCCTGTTAACGGTGTATTAACAATAACCTCAAGTTCACAGGAAACTACAGGCACCTGTTCAATGGGGAACAGCTTCTTAAATTGACACTCAATTATCACCGCATATTTTAGCATTGTTTCTGCACCTTATCTAAGACCCACCATGAGCACTGAAAGCCTGCTTACTAATTTAAAATCAGCCTTTACCAACCAGAACAAAATGAGAATAATAATAGAAATATACACACACAACAAAAAGGTGTTCAAAAAGGATTCTAAAATGTATATATATTTGTTGCAACTATAGCTTACTTAACTGTGAATTCAGATGACATTCTTTATATTAGACAGGTGCTTAATTTTAATAATTACCTCTAAGATATTTTAATCATGTAGGAAAGATTTGATTTTTTTTATTATTATTTAAAAGAATGAGAAACTGTAACAAAATTCAGCTCAGAAAAAGGAAATGGTAAATAGCACTTGAAATACATTTCTGCCAACGGTGGAGCACCTTAAACATTTAATAATTGCAGTCAATATTTTCAGACTGGGGAGCTAAAACTTCACATCTGGAAGTAATTCAGAAAGTGTTATATGTTTTAAATCAATTCCTACACTATAAAGAAATATGTATCACCAATAGCCTACTATAAAATTAAACCACATCTATATTCAGTCAGCAGCCTAGAAGTGATGTGCAGCCTTTAAAAAAGAAAGGTGCTCCTGAGCAGAAGAAGGAAACCCAGCAGCCTCCCCAGCTTGCTGCCATGCAGGCAGCCTGGAGCTCACCAATGAATGACTCCCAGGAGACCAGCAGTGCTCTGAGACAGTGGACCTGTCTGGACAGCAAACTGTTTATTGTCTAGCTGATTGATTTACTCAGAGGCTTTGTTCATTCATTTATAGTCCATGGGTCTGTCACTAGTGCAAGCCTCATCTGGCTACGGCTCAGTTTTTTCTTCCTGCCCACTTGATAGCTTTGTCACCCAAACTTATCTGGTGTTTTCAGAGCTCGTTTATACTTCGAATTCCTCCAGCCTGACCTAAGTGGTCTCTAACAGTTAAGATTGATATATATTAACCCTGGACTTACTCTTGAATACATAACTACTTTGACAGTAGGCTGGTGCATTTTCATTTTATGATCACACTAGACAAATTTAGCTTCTGAATCGAATCCAGGAGCTTTAAGATGCACGTGTCTTTCTGATCACAGACTGCTCTACTCAGTCTTGAATCCCGCCCTTCACATCCCTCAGGACTGGGGCACAACAGTATTCCATGTGATGAGAGTTGCTAAGGATGGGGAGGTGAGAGAGAAAATTTGCCAGTGCATGACTAACTGAATAATATTAAATATCTGATAACTGCATTGTTGTCTCTTGTATGCAGTACTGAATAATCTCATTCCGAAAATACTTCTACATTTATACAAGTTGCTCAGATAACAGCTGGGAAGAAGACATACACACCATATATACATATGTAAGTGATGCTAATTCTTGCCTGTTTTCTTTTTAGCACTTTAAAGGTGTGTTCTCCCCTGAGTGTGCATTCAGACAAGTCACACTGACACCAATGCCCAATTTACGAAGGGAAAATGTGTTTGCATTACTACATAACAAATTACCATTTGTTGTCATTGTTTCCTGCCTTAAATAACCATTATCATCCCTGCCCTGTTGCATGCTTGATACCTTTCTTCTATTACTCATCTTCTACCTTTTGTCTCCATCCCATTTCCAGGTTGTGACTTCGTAGGACCAAATCGTTATTTTTAAGACGATGATTCAATTTAGACATAAAGTAACATATCCCCAAATTCGTTTACTGTTGTTTTCATTTCAAGTAGCTTAAGCTGTCACTTCCAGACTGTTTTCTAACAGTACATCTCATTTTCTCTTTTCCCCTCATTTCCTTGCAGTAACTCCACTTTTAATCTAACAGTGAAGGAGATTGATTAAATGGTTGACTTGTGCACAAAACAGTCCCAAATGGAAAAAGCTAAACAATATACACTGATGTATATAGTCCCTGAAGAAGGAGCATGACGAACAGAGATGTCAGAGCCTTTGAAAATGCCTTTCTGGGCAGAATTATGCAGCTTTACTGACATACTTTGTCACACCTGAGCTTGCCCAACCACTGCTCAAACAAAGGTTTCAGGTTGTGCGTATATATTCTCCAGGACAATATCTGCTGTAGGTAAGTATGTGTCCTGAAGAATGGAAGGGAGGAAAGGTCTGTAGGGAAAAGTAATACTTTTTATTAATCTGTGTGATGTAACTGCATAAACAGATAAGCTTTTGTGCACAAAGATCTCTGCTAAAGATGAGTGAAGAATGATTTTATTGCATATCCAAAAGTATATCTGTGATTTCTCACCTGTCCCAGTTGGTCAGATAAAAACCTTATGAACTTTCCATGTCTCATACCCTTCCATCTTCACAGCAACTGCTATGTCTAACGTGTATCAATGTTCAAAGGTAGCTATCTGAGAAACATCCTTCTCCTTGGGTCTGCTTGTGGCAAACTGGAAAGGAACTAAAGGAAATTAAACAGCTCCTACTCATGCATCATCTCTCTGTGAAGTCTTCAACTCCTTCCTGCAGAATTGAACAGCTCTAGCAAGTTTTGTCTGTCCCAGAATTCCCAGAAATGGCCAATGAGAGCACACTGCTGTGAGATAACAAACAATGGATGCTAGAGTCTCCCAGGAAAAGGAATAAAATATGTTTAATTTCTTACTTCAAAGGGACTCTTTCCTTCAGCTACTGGGTATCTCATATACTGGGTATATCCATGTAGGGTTATATCCATGGGTAGGGTCTGAGGACACCTGCAACCCAAGGATGAAGGCCTTTCATGCAGGTCTAAAGAAAACCATCTGTGCTTGAAGAATTTAAACCTAGAAAGAGGTGGTAGCTACAGCCTGAGGCCACTGAGAAGCATCTCGGTCTTCAACATAAGTTTGGAGACTCAGGCACTTAATTGCTGAGAAAATGTGACATTGGTTTCCACGGATCTGCACAAAACTATGCAGAATTATCCTCTATGGGACTCTACTTTTAAGTGCAAATTATACTCAGTTTGAGGTAATAACTACCAGAAACAGGCTTATCATCTTCTTGCTATTTTTCATCACAGTGCAGCCACCACACTTCCCTGTGTGTCTCACCAAGTCTAGAGTTTTGATTCGCAGTTATTTGATCAGTCAAAGTTGTCAAACCAGGGTTGAGAAGTACAGCATTTTAGGTGAGAAATACTGGGAGGAAGAACCAGAATCCAACATAAATTCTGTTCTGCAAATTCACATGCTAGTTTAAATTGGGAAAAAGGCCATAACCCTATCCTCAAGGGTTCCATAGTGAATGAAGCTGGCCCACAGGTAGAGTTTAATTACCACACGACTTTAAATGGTTATTGCTTAAAAGGCAGGTGACAGAATTGAAGTTACAAGCTTATACTAAAAGGAAAACAAAACAAAACAAAGGACTATAAGTAATGGCTGTGAAATGCATACATTAAGCAGCAAAAGGCTTTTCTTGTATGTAGTTACTATAATTTAGCTTGTGTCATTACTTGACTGTAGACATTGCAGCTTTTTTGCTGCAGAGCCTTGGCTCTTCTAATTTAAATACCTTTGTTGGAATTTTAATTTGTTGGGGAAAATTAATATTCACAAAATACACAGTATTCTGATTGAATCGATAACAAAGCTTTCCAAGTTCTAATCATATTCAGCATTTGTGTTCTTTTGCTTTAAGTGTAGAAACATAATGAAATAATCCCATAACAAAGCTTGATGAAAGTGGCAATTAAAAAGGAATCGATCTGATACATCCTGTACTTCAAATTACTATGCTCTGTAAAACGTAAAACTCCATCTCTTCTGTGAAAGCTTTAGCTTCCCATCTACATTAGGCAAATACTGAGAACAATAAACATTTTTCTCAAAAGTGAGCCTTTAATATGGACTAGAAGGAGTGCACTATGGATATTACATTTTCCACAGAAGACTGGCTTTCACATTAGTGTTTGCTATTAGCACATTTCATGGCACTCCATCATACTGTCTTTCACTCAAATCCTACATTTGTTGGAGCAGATGGAAAGTTAGTTTAAATTAATTGAAAGCATGCTGTGCACAGCTTGTGATACCAAGAACATGCAAAGAAGAAAGGAAGATACATCAATTTCCTTTCTAAGATACCTATCACTGTGAGGAGAGATCTCTTAAGAAAGAGAAAAGCATAATATCTTACTGGTTGGGTTTTTTTCCTTTTTTTTTTTTTTTAGATAAAGATATTTGTCTTTGATTTTAACAAGAGGAGGAGGTAGTGAAATTGGCTGGATACACACCATTGGAAAAACAAATTCGGCCTGGGATGTATCATAATTAAAGGGCATACAAAGTTAGTTCTTACTTACTGTTTTGTTTCTTTAGTCTGTCTGGAGTTCTCAGTGACATTGACAAGTCTGAAAACTGATTGCCTCCTCATCTACGTTAGTAAATATTTATTCCCATATGTACATCCTCAGCTTTTCTTCTGTCATCGTTGAAAATCCAGTTCTTCCCTGTTTTCTGAACCAACAGTCAATTGCAATTAAAGCCTGTATTATTTTCCAACCTAAAATTTCAATGAGCAAACTCACTTGTTTCTTTACAGTGATGGCCACGTGACCACATTTCCAGTTAAAAATCAGCTTCAAAAGGACCACAATATAAATCACATAACAAATGGTGGCTTTTCGACCAAAGAGTTTTCCTCTTTTTGGTTTTGTTATTTTAAACAAAATATTCCAAGTATTTGTTTCACAGTGGTTTAAAAAGTAAAAGCAGGAGGGAGCAGGTACTGGGAAATGTTTCTAAGATGGCTGGCATCTGTTGTGTATGCTTGCTCTTTTCTGTTGAGAAGGTTGCAGTGGGGAGGATGGGAGGAAACCTTCATGCTTACATTTGCCTCACCCAAGGAAAGGTGAGCCCCTCAGGCAAGGATGGGAATTGTCATTTCTTGTAACGTGACTGAAAGTGCCGAAAAATAGGTAGGAAAAACAGGTAGAAAACAAGAAACCTGCCACATCAGTACGTTGGTCTTGGTAGGGAACAGATGCAGAGTCAAGTATAGGGGTGATGGAAAGAAGTGACCGCCTATTCCCAAAGGCTCTTAAAGAACATGCTGTAAGCAAAGAGTGCACTGAAATCTGTTGGACTGAGAGAGACCCCAAGGGTCTGGCACACAGAGAGTGGAAAGGACAGATATCTGTCATTTTAACATGCTTCAAAGTTTTCTGTTTCAAATGCTGCTGTTACAGTCTGCATTTCCCCTCTTCCCATTCGGACTCCAAATATTCTACATGAGTTATGGCAGGCTTTAATTCTGCTAGCCACTGGACACATTTGGTCAGCTCCACTCCCTGTAGATCAAATGCAACTCCAACAACTGCAAATGAAAAAATGCAGAACTTCCCCAGTCCTACCTCTTTGGCTTCATCTTCACTCTTTCCTTCAGATATTGCTGATATTGCAGCTGAGCCCGTTTTCTTTTTGTGGATCCTTCAAGAACATTTGCTTTTTGTATTAGATATCCCTGAAATACAATTGTGCTCTTGTGAGAGATTACACAATTTTTTTTTGTCTCACTGCCTATTTCATGTACAACTATCTCTATATCCCTCACTCTTCCCCAGCATTTTATTACAATTCTTTCTTCATTATCTTTACCTGCTTTCATTTGCTTTCATTTTTGTCTTTCAGACCACAGTAACTGCAGAATTTTTCTTTCCTTTTTCTTCCCCTACGTTGTGCAGATTAATTACAACCACCTTGACCAGCAGCTCTCCTGAGTTCTTAGAAGGCCTTATCCTGAACTGGAAATTGAGTCTTTCTTTGACCTGTTTAATTCATAGCAAAATCATGCTTCTGTGTGCCAAGCTCCTTGATTCATAACCAAGTATGCATCAGCACAGTGCAAGTGAAAATTTGGCTCTGAGACCAGTACCTTCTTCTCAAGCACATGGCAGATGTCTTAGTTCCTATTAACAAGGCTCTTTGGAAATTAAGAGGATTGTATAGGTAATCACTGTTTGATTAATAATTTACAATACCAACAGGACAGAAATGAAAATTGGAGAATGACAATCTCAAAGCAGCTGTGGGCCTGTCAAATATGTAAATTTTTTACCCTTTTTATCTGCTGGGGCACTGCTTAACCCCATGCTGAGTTGTCTTTCTAGAGCATAGCCCCTACTACATTCATGAATAATTAGGCAGTCATAAAGAAACAAGGAATGAGTGAGAATTAACTTCTCACCTCCTAGTGTCACTTGAAGATTGGTTTGCCTAAAAACTAATTAGCTGACTTTCTACAAGCAGAGAACCCAAAATGAAATTAAAAAAAAATAAAAAAAGAACCAAGAACCCACCTAAAAATTCATGAATTTGAGTACAAACAAGCCTAATGCTTCCAGGAAAAAAAAAAAAATAGATAAAATCCTCATGAGTTGTTATGTTGGTTTTTATAAGAAGTAAATGAAACCATGATGCAGGCGAGATGAAATCTTTTAGCCCTTTCACAGATGTCTGCAAGTAAAGTAAACATCATTACTTTTAACTTCTCTTTCCACAGATAAAATTATAATCTGGTTTTAAGATTACAGAGGTTTAGATAGCTACAGGCATGTAAAGCTGTTTCACTGGGTTTGCAACTTAATGTCAGCCACAGCTTATAACAGCTAAGTCATTAGTTAGTGCTAGTTATCAAGAAGAGTAAGCAAAGTAAGTCAGCAGTTGTGTCACTGAGCCAGTGATGTAATTAGCACCTTAGTTTGCAGGCGATAAGAAAATTAGGCAATAGGGAAGTCTCCTGCATAAAAGGATTAGTTCCTAAGGCTATGAACTAGTGCTGGGTACAAATGCCAAATTTGCTGAAAGTTGAGAGGAAAAGAGGATGAGTAGAATCCAGAACATTAATTAGGAGAATAAGAGTTTTATGGCTCTCTGAGCTTTTAATAGTTATTGGAGTATGAACTGAAACTATCATACTGACATAGATTCTAGTTAGGGGCTGTAGAATGGTCCTGAGATTTCTCAGATCTTACCTAGGATACTCCAAGGTTAGCTGAAGCTTAAGTAATTGGTTCCCCAAACAAGAACTACTTCGAGGAAGCCAAGAGAACACAGGAGGCCCTTTTTAAGCAAAAAGTTCAGTGTTTCAGTGTTTTTCATTTTTCCAGTGAACTCTTCAAAATCTTCCTCAAGAAATTATACAAAACAGACTAATCAGCTGTGTGAAAATATCATGGTGATGTTGAACATTAACTGAGAATATTAAGAACAAAATAAAACAACAACAATAAAAAAAAAAAAAAA
>VXAB01005830.1:726004-809505 GCA_013399175.1 Odontophorus gujanensis | reverse complement strand
AAAAAAAAAAAAAAACACAAAATGAGGGGAAGAGCAAAGTACATATTAATGCTAATGTTTTAAACGTAAATCCATCCTGCCAGATCTTTCTATATACAAAGCCCTTACAGTACCACTTCTACACTGAATCAAATAGCTACTATCAACCATCTGCAAGAAAGGAAATTCAGTCCTTTGAACAGTTCAAAAAGTCATTGAATCTAGAGTTTCCTTATGTACAACGTTCACATTATGGTTAAAGATCTTTATTTTGTTTCCGTGTTTGTTTAATTACCAGGCAGATCCTGTTATACCTTATTTGTATAAATACCTTTATGAACCAGTCACGATTTTCCCCCACTAAATTATTTCTAAGCAGTAGCACTTCTCACCTTTAATTCTTTCCATCAGCTTAGTATCTCATTCCCCTGTTTCTGAACCAGGACAGCTCCCTGGCCAACTTCCCCCAGTCATATTGGGAGCATGAGGATATTTGGGATGGGATATCTCTTCAGACACCATGTTGTCCTTGTTCTGTCCCCTCCCAGCTCCTTATGCAGAAAAGTCCTTGACTCAGTGTATGCACTGCTCAGCAACCACTGAACACTGGTGTGCTGGCAACATTATTCTCGTCCTAAATTCACCATACAGCACCTTACCATTAAATCTATGCCAACCCAAACCAGAACAAACCTAAAGAAACAACAGAGATACCAAAGTGCTTTAGTATTAATTTTACTGTGACTAAATTCCAGATAGGATCCTCTTCCATCCAAAGCACAATTCCCCACTTTCAACAACAGAGCAAAACCTATACAAATAGGACCTGATTACCATGAAGTGCAGCCAGGCCTCCAAACTGAATAAAATTGAGAGCATGTGACTACAGCAAAAGAGAGGACATGAAAGAAAGTTCCCACGAGAGAAGAAGTTTGGTATTAGCAGTTTGGATGTTTGATGTTGATTTTATTGTTCTCTGGAGTTATTAGGAGTACACTTAATGTGTTAGGTGCCTTTTGGTGAATACTAACAGTAGGAAATAAAGGGAGTGAACCACCATCTTGCAGTCAGCTGGCACTCAGCTCAGGAATGGCCCTTGGCATGAAATTTTGCAAGCACAACTCTGTACAATTGCTGTTATTTATTAGTTCTATAGTCACATGAGGTCTTTTCAGCAGAGAAGAAGATATCTGATGCAATTCAACAGCACAACTATAGGAAGGTGAATGAGAAAAAAATTTAAATGCTGCTGCCTCATCCAAAAAGATCCAATTTTGCAGTTGCCAAGGTAACAGGTTTACATTTCTAATTACCCTAGAGAGCCTTGGAGGTTGTACACTATACACAATCACCTACCACCATCCCCCCAAAACAGCCTGCTCTGGATACGTGCAACTGGTTTCATCCATGCTGTCAGTGGCTCTGCCTGCCTGCCAAATGAAGTACTAATTTTCATGCCACATGCCCCTGAGTACAGTTGGCAAAAAATGTTCAGTAAAACTGTGCATTCCTGCTCAAACAATTTGCCCTGCACAGATGATTTGCCTTTCTGTTAGAAAAAAAGTAATAAAAAATCTTAAGAAGCCATTGCATGCATCTCCTTTTATGTATTGGGCTTGAACTTCACGAGCTTTGTCTGCATATTATGTTAATTGAACTGCTCATTTTCATGAAATATACCTCACACATCCCAGGATAGGTGGAATTAGCAATTTTAAATCTGCTTTCAAAAAAAAATGTTGGGGGGGAAACAACACAAAGGTGGAAAGACTGCTGTGAAATTGCCAGTAATGAAACACAGGCAAGGCTACTAGAATGGGAAGTTACCATGAAAGTATATTTACTTACTTCTTTGAAGGCAGTTACTTTAAGCATTTTTCCTCAAGAAAATGACAGCAACTTGCTATCTAGAAAGTCGTTATATCTGAACAAGCTTTACAAAACCACCAGCAGAGATAAGCTGCTTCTCCCTTTCTACAGATGAACTTTCTCTCTCCTTCTCCCTCAGCAGTATTATTGGTTTTTTTCCCCCATAAACTGAATTTCGTACATCTTAAAACAGTACAGAGAACTGAACTCTGGAAAGGAAACATTATCCTGCAGAGCAATTGTCGCCCAAATCAGTGTGCTCCTAAACAAGAGAGAGAGCTCACTGAACCCAGATCACAGGTGTCCAGGACACCCAGCACTCAGGCAACCACATCATCATTGATGGCAAACCAGCACTACAAAAACCTATAGAAAAAGGAAAGACCTATCATAAAAATAGGACCTTTAGAGACTGCTGCATATCCCCATGCTGCAAATGCAGTGTATTTGTAAGGATTTTAACAAGTATTCTCCACAGGTATTTCCCCTGTTGGAGCCTCTCAGTCTTCTTCCTGCAAACAGCAAGAACGAAAGATCACCTGAAAAAAAAAACCACTTCTTGCTCCTTGTGGTTTTTTTTCTGACAGCTTTAAAGCTATATATGAGGAGGAAATAGTTATCAGATCAATCAGTGCTTTGGGTTGTTGGTGTAAAATAAATTTCATCTTCAAAGTAAGAGAAAGGTAAAAGAAATACAAGATTCTGTGAATCATCTCTTAGCCATTTGGGGAGGAAAAAGAACAACAGGAGATTGAGCATCCAATCAAATAATTTTGGAACTGGATCATCAAGATGTACAGGTCACTTATCACGACCTACAAGTCACACCCCATCAGCAAAGAATAGTAGCTAGTAATTTGAGTATTTAAAGCATCTAACCAAACTGAAGCCTGTCTCTAGATATGCTATCTGTAACTACTTTCTATATTCAATATTTTTCTAATTTCACTACTAAATGTTTGGGGTTTTTTTTGCTTTTTTGTTTTGTTGGGTTTTTTTTGTTTGTTTGTTTGTTTGCTTTTAAAAATATCTAGAAATTCACACACAGAGAAATAGGGAAAGTAAAAGTGTTTAATACAAGATGCAGTAGAAATTATTCTATCAGCTTCATACTCAGTCCAGTAGTATCTTTTCTTGGGGCAGAGATAACCTTCACTGGGCCTTTCCAAATTAGGTGAGATATAATACCTTCCCTGACATTGCCAGCACAGTACTGTATGGTACATGCATATGAAAACGGTGCAGTGCTACAAAAGACACTATATAAAAATCCAACACAAGGAAACAAGGCAAGAGCACTTATCTTCCAGAAACAGAGGCTAATCTTTGGGGGAATTAGCTCTAGCCATTGCTGTCAGGGTGCTCTGCTGCTGAGTTACACCGGTAACAGTAATTCATTTTTTAATGGCTAGAGACCTGCACTGTAATTCCATACTGAAATCTACCCTAAAATTTATTAAGGAAGTTTCAGTGTGTTCAGGCTATATATCTAGATGAGATCCAATCTTCATTAACTCACAGGAGGTATTGCTGCAGGAGGGCATCAGCACTGAACCCTCAAAGCACTGGGTGCACTCACTCACTTTGCCCAGGGTTTGATCCTGCACACACACTGGTGTCTAATCTCAGACAACTGAGGAGAGACATCACTGTCCCTTTGAGGGACGATTTCTATCCCATCCTATCAGGAGGCAGCTCATGGTTACAAATGAACAGTTAAGAAACAAAATAAAACCAAACCTCTCTTTATTGAGGTGTTCAGAAAAGCCTCATAAACCCTAACTACTATTAAGTGGGAATGTGAAACTTTATTAAAAAGAGATTACGTGTTCACACTAGTAGGAGACGTTAACAAAGGACTCAGGAAGGCCTTTTTAGCTGTTACATTCCAAAGCTTGCTATGGGCAAAAGGGAGAAACACTTCAGACATGGCTGCAAAAATTTATTGCTTCTTCAATTAGAATCAAGTTAAAGACATGACTAGTCCAGTTAAAGTGCCGCCTGCAAAACAATACAAGTTGTTTAACTAAAGGAGGAATTAATTATGTAATTAAAACTAACATGTAGAGTATGCTATTGAATCCCTTTCCCTATTACCTGAGGTCCCTGACTCTTGAAGGGACCCCATGTTTTCCTGGTGCTGCTGGTCATGTTTCTGCCAGTGCTCTGAGGTTGGCGTATGGTTACTTTATCTGTGTTTTTCTTTAGCAGCAATCAGCAATTCCATGTCATAACCACTTTTTTTTTTTCCTCTGGGGGCTCTTTGCTGGAGTTTTGTCATGTACGTATCACTCAGTGTTTCCAGATGAGCTGCAGATAGGCATTAGGGCAACGGTAGTCTTGTACTGGATTTGCCCTCAACCAGAGCTCTGCAAAAGCCTGGAAATCAGGGGTACCTGTCACTGCAGTATCTAACATACAAAACCAAGCTGCATACTGTAAACAACCTAACCCATCTAATTTTCCATCCAGTCTCTGTGATTCCAGAGATGCTAATGACAAAGCAGTCTTTCCAATTTTAATAATGCCATTTTGACATTCTTACCTGACTCAGATAGAGGAAGCCTGAGGATAACTTTATCACAAAGCAGCAGATGGCAGTTAATGATGGGGATCAGACTCTGGGCTCAGGGTGAATAAAATATGATATTTCCTAGCAGTGATTAATGAGGTAAAAATGCATCTAATTTGGAGATGCTGCAAATAAGAGTGGCTAAAATTCTAGTTCTACGGAGGGTAAAGACCACTGCAAGCAATTTGGTCTCTACCCCCACAGTCTTGTAAAGCCTTGAAAAGGGACCAAAACCACTCCGTGCAAAGAAGTATTTACTTATTTTTACATTTAGTTATGTAACTCACAGTCTATGCATGCTATTATCCCCTGCAGTTACATTGTTTACCCAGGTTGATGTGTGCATTAGTCTGCTTTGATTTACTGAAGGATGTGTTATTGCAGGCAGAAATGGTATTTTCAGCATTTACCTGCCAGCACTTAAACACTTAAGCCACAGAATGTCACAACTTCCTCAATGCATTAGCACTGGTTTCCAGTGAAGGTGGATAATCAAAGAAGAGTTGTTGTTAGAAGCTCTTCTGTGCCTCTATTCCATTTCAGAAAAGTATCTGAGAGGGATTCAGCTCAGCTTAACTTTAGACAACTGAAAACCAAGAACTGAATCTCAGCTAAATGCCCAGCCTTCCTCTGCACTCAGTTGCTTCATTTAATTTATTTTTTGGATAGGACACACTGCCCTTTGGAGGCCAGTTCCTTATTGCTGGGTATATTAGACTAGCTTCCCAGTTTATGCAGATGGCTGTAGCCAACTTATTTCCAGAAGAAATGCATCCTACCACTGCAAAATGTTAGGCCATTCCTCTCTGCAATTCTCTGTGAACTGCTGCAAAATGGAAACTCTCTTTTGCATTGTCTATACACTTAGTGGAGTAACTTCAACATACCATCTCACCCTTCATGTTAACAGTGGCTGCCAACCACTGTTCCCTTAATGGCACTAATAAGAAAGTTATCCAGACATAAATTTCCACTTGAGAATCACAAGTGAACCAGACCTCACTTCTGCTGCTGTAAATGTTTCCCTGCCCCTCAGCTAGGAGGAAGAGAAAGGGCAAGAAAATCTGTTACTGCAACCAAGCTAGACACACACATATACCAGGCACCAGTAGAATCATAGCTAAGCTGAAAATGCAAGGGATGCAGCAAATCAATAGCAATGCTGTAAAATCAGGTCAAAAAGTGTCTGAAATACTTGTAGTTCTTGAATCCCAGGAGAAGCCTCACGCCAGTTATCTCACCTAACCTCACGTGTGCAATACCAAGTGCTTCATTATACTTCCTGCTTCATAAGCAGCAAGAATAAATAAATCCCCCACACCACTAAAAAACACTACCTTTTGTCAAAGTGGGGCCCAGTGTATTCTGTCTGGGGCCTGTAGCTGGCGCTGGGATGTAGCTGACGTGCTCCCCTGTTCTCAGACCTTGCAGGTGCTTTGCTATTAGGAAGCTGCAAAGCTGAAGAACTAATGTCTTCATTTTATTTGTTGTGAAATGGATGCTACTTTTGCTGCTCTTAACATAGTATGATGCAACAGTTAAGTACGCTTCAAATCCTCTTGCAGGAGCTGTATTTTGGTATGTTTATTCTAATTTCTTTAGAGGATACTTGTTATGCATGACTGATTAATAGGCCTCAAGCTACACTCAACCTGCCACCCATTGTAAATTGTTCTTTCTGCCGTCTGTGTCATTTCCTATAAAATATCAAGCTGTTTTATAAATAAAGAGTTCCTTGAAGGTCTTGTTTCACTAAACAATCACTTCTTCCACTGTGCAAAGTTCTTGTGCTAATAAACAATTTAATAGTATATATTATTTTTCTGCTCTCCACAACTTTAAACAGGAAGATGGACTAAAGCAAAACAAAATGCAATGCTGACTGCATGGATGGATTCAAAACCCATTCACGTGTTGTTTATCTCGGTATTAGATGTGTTCTAATCTGCATATTGGGTGAGTTATAGCAGACTAATTGCTCACAGTTCTGTTCAGACATTTTCATGTGTCACCCAGAAGATGGCTGAAGAGTTTCTTATCAGAGAAGGAGGTAATTAAGGATAAGGCTGCTGGAGATAATTCCAAATTTGGGATTCAATGCACAGTGAATATCTCCTCTATTAACTGAAGACTGCAACTTTGTTACACAATGTTTTCTATGAGAAAGGGTTTTTTTCTTAAATACTGAACATTCAGTGGATACTGACAATATCTCTGACAGCTTTGCAATGCTTCCGAAAACTGTTTCCCAATTTTCAAAATTGTAGAAAGTATTACAATGACATTTGGGCTTACGTGTGTTTTTTTACTCACTAGTGTCATTGATTATAATTTTAATTTACTAGAAATATATTGTTTGGGTAATTAAGGAGGAGTGATGTTTTTAATGGGTTTTAACAGAAGATTTTGCTTAAAGCAAAGCTGATAAATGATAATGATAAATGATCATGAAAAATTGTGCCCATGTCCTAGAGCCGTGTCTGTGAAACAGCTTTATAATCAATGTTTCCATGTTATATACTGTGGCAGCAAGGCTAAATTTCTAAATATTTGATCACAACAATTCTTTGAGTGGAGAGTGTTTGAGTTCCAGGATGCCTTACTTGTCCTTCTGGATGCTTCTGATTTTAGACAGGATTTTTTTGTCTGACAGAGTGTCATAGCTTTTCTGAAACATTAGAGGTATAGCGACTTACGCTGGATATGAATCTGCCCCAAGGACACAATTTTTTTCACAGTTAAGCTTTCTCCAGGAGAAATATATTAGGTATTACAAGTCTCACTGCAGTTTTTTTTTTTTTCAAATTACTATGGATGCTTACCTGTCTTCAGCTACAAATGCCACAATTCTTATTTTCTACCACCAACCGTATTCTTTGTTGATGTAATTTCCTGTTATAAAATCCAACAGTTGCTACATTTTCACTTTCTTCCATTAAATTAAGTAACCTACAAATCTCTCACCTGCTTCAGTATATCTGTACATGCCAAATAGTTGAGTTTGACATGTTTTTTCCAGATGCAGTACAGAAGTATATTTATCCTATTCTGTGCTAAGAAATATTCCTCAAAGAACACACGAATGCTCCCTCACACTCAAAATTAAGTTTTGTCCATTTAATAATGATAAAAGTGTTGCTTCAAGTAGGCCACATGCGTACAAGCAGAGTTAAGGCAACATGGGTCTCCCATGCTGCTTTGCTACCTCATGGTGGAAGATGTCTGATGTGCATCTCAAAATCAAATACAGAATGGTGGTCTTAGATGGCTTTCCATGCTGCTCACAGCAAAACCATACATGATATAATAAAATAGAATAGAATCACTTGGCATAACCAGGTTAACCTCTTCTTCAGTCAAACAAAAATCAATAGGATTCTGTAGAAGAGAAAGTGGGTAATTTATATATATTACTCAAAATTGTTTTGAAGGTTATCCATTTTTGTAGCAATTTTTGATGATATATACACAGCACATTCACTCTAAGCCATAGCAAACAAACAGCATTCATCTGATAAATGCAGCATACTGTAAGTCAAAACAAGGGAGGATAATAGGAAAGGCCTTAGAAATCTTCACAACTATTAAAGAAACAACCATGTTTCAGAAGAATGACTTCGTATACTGGATATCCTTAAAATAGGTTGGAAAATAGAAAGCAGTTATTTACTGCTTTTTATCAAAATGGGTCATTAAATAAAAAAAAAAAAAGAAGAAAAATCAAAACAAAACCCATTCAAATCAGCAGCTTGATAGCAGTAATTCAGTGGTGAATTCACTGCAATGTATTTGGGTAACAAATGCACCGTCTAGAGAATAACATTCATCCTCTGTAGCACAGAGAACCAAATCACTTACTACAGTGTTACATGACATAAGAGATGAGGACTTAAAAACCTACATTTTTCTGGTCTTTGGTCTGATGCCGAGTACACTGGCTGCTATCTTCCAACCAGAGTATTAGAGGAGATTTGTAGCAACACGCTGCCAAAGAGAGGTTCTACCAAATGTCCAGTACTAAGCTGTAATGATTTTTCCTTTCAGCAACTAAACCACAGTTCAGGAACACTGGGACATCATCTGAAGTTACTGCCATGAGCTACAGCCAGCATCCCAAGCAATAGCTATTCCTGCATAAATTGGAAGTCCAGTGCTACCCACTGTCCTAGAAGAAGAAAATCACCATACTTGCATATTGTAGGAGTACACAGTAAAACTTCTTTCTCCAGTTTAAGGTAAAAATGGTGGAAGAGAACTAGACTCGTGGCTAAAAATGACCTAAAATCATGTGGATGATTTAAATCGAGACAACCAATTCTTTTTTATGCCTTGACACTCTAGGTCTTCTTTCTCATCCCTCCATTTTATTTTTCACCTTTGTGCTCAATTTCTTTGTTCTCTTCTAATTATAACCCTGCTAAGACTAGACATCTCTGTCTCTTCTGCTCCAGTCACGACTTGAATGCTAACTAGGAAAAGAAAGGGAGCATTTCTTTTGCATGCTCTCAAATGCTAATATTGAGAAGCATTGAATCAAACATCAGTTGTGCCACAGCAGCAACTGTAAGGCAAAATGGGATGACTGACTTGTTTCCTGTAGGTAAGCTTGTATTTAAAGAAGAGAGAAGGCCCCAGAAGTCTGATGAGAGCAAATGCCACACCTATTTTCACAAATTGGTGAAAAGGATGGTACAGGCAACTGGAGATGAGTTGGTTTAGCTTCACTGCCTGGAAAAATACTTTAAAAGAGAATTAATTTGTTAGTGCCTGAGGCATAAATAAGTGACAAAAGAAATGTCTGACAGATTTTTGAAGAATCTATCACACGTAACACGCCTGATTTCCATCTCCGGCAAGGCAACCGGCCTAATGGATAGGGTAGTGGATGCCATACATCTTAGATTTAGTACAGCTTCTCATCAATAATACCTACACAGCAGAATAGATTATTGGAGCTGTTTTGAAGAGTTTCTGCTGCAGATGATCCCTGCTGTGTGCCTCAAACATCCCACTTTTTGGCATCCAGGTACCTTCTTCACCAGGCTGACCTGGCTAGGATGGAAGACTGCCAGGTCTAGCACATTAAGCTGCTCACCCACTGCAAGCAATAAACTATAATGATTTGTCTAACAAAATGCTCTCGGGTTTTAGAGAGAAAAGCTGATAGAGCAACACTGATGAGACTGAGCCACTTTTATAATCAACTCGTTTCTATAAATCTTCAAGATTAAGCTCAGTGTTGCCATATTTAATTCCCAACTCTGAAGGGAAAAACTAAAATCCCAAATATTGCTGTCATTGCAACAAAACAAATCACTCCATCAATTCTATTAAAGTTCTTCAAACTGTTCCTGAAGTGAAACTGAGTAGGGCTGCTGTGCTGAGAAATCTGACCCACAGCATGGTATGATGCCAGTATTTTTATTCATTCATTGCCAAAGCATAGCAGGTTTGGGGATTTGTAAGCTTTTTATTCCCTACAAAAATGCTACTTAACGTGCTTCTGGAATGTTTTTCACTTTACTTACACTGAGATAGCTTGGAGTGTATCTAAAATGTTACAGAGTCATTCCCAAGTTCTTACTCTGTTCCCTATATGTGGCACATAGCAAATGGTCATTTTGTTCATGTAAGTCACGTTCTTTCCAACTCTGGAATCGTTCCACAAAAAAAATCAAATTAATCTTAAACAACAACAACAAAAAATCAGATTCTTAGTTTGAATATGCCCGATTTCATTGAAGGTTTTATCACTTTTATACACACAGGGCAAGTCACTGAAATATACTCAAATGTCAAATTAAATGTATGGCAAAGTGATTAGGAAGAAACTTTTAGTATTTGTTACAGATTAATATGTTAATTATAGCACATATTGTGGAAAAAAGATTAAGTATCACCAAAGTAAATTTAGTTTTAACCAGCTTTATTCCTCACACTTCATAAATTAACCAGTGGAATGCATAATGGAGAAGAATTCAGACACCAAAATTATGCAAAACTCCAAAGCATACAAGACTGCAATACAGATAATGTCTTTGATTTAAAATAAGCACTTCATGAAAGAGAAATGTTTCCTCCATAATACCTGTTTCCCTGGACTACTTGTAGGTATCTCTAAAATAATTTCTACAATGACAACATTAAAACTGAATAATATTTTAAACACTATTTTTGTCATGTAACATGGTAAGGAAGATTAAATATTGATTCTAAGGATAACAATGCAACCTTCTATCAAGTGACATTAAAAAAATCACTGATATAAATAGTTACACAAAAATCTACAGTGTAATGTACTTAAAAAGAATAGCACGTTCAGCCTACTGATGGCTGTAGGAGCTTCTCATTCCTTCCTGAATATGCATCTGCATGCAAGATGAAGAAAACTCAAAACCCAAGACTAAAGCTGTAGCCATGATGAAGCCATTCAGAAAAACCAGGTTTTAGAGCTATTTTGAGAATATTATTCAATGGCCACTAAAGTTACTTGAAACTTTTCAATTCACATTGGTGGGTTTGGAGGTAGGCTTGTGCAGAACACGGAGTCAGAATCATTTCCAACCTGATGTCTAATTCTTTTCAAAAGTAAAGCTTTTAAATATCTGTAGAGCTTGTCTGCTGTGTTATCAAAACACAGTCGTCAGGTTGACACGCTCACTGAGATAAACCAATAGTGATATGGAAAACACAACCACTGTGTAATTTATAGAACAGCTAACGTCATTTACGTTACACCTAATGTTGTATGGTGTTAGGTTAACTCATGTTCTGGGCAACTTTCCAAATATTTGGACACACTGAGGATGACAAATGATTTTCCCTTGGTATAAAACATTTTCATAGCAAGGAAAAGAACGTGATATGGTTACAGGTTCACCTGCCAAGAATAATTGTGTGTCAATAGACATGTATAAGCACTCGGGTTAATAAAATAATAGCAAATTCTAAGCTCATGAATCCCATAGCTGGTCATTTTAGTACTCTAGTAGAGAACTATGAAGATCTATGTTTTGAAAGACCATTTGTAATCTTTCCTGGAAAATTCCCTCGTAATAAATTCTCTAAAGGGGATCTAATACTTTTTTGGGGAAAGATATACAAAGATGTCTCAGACAGAAACATCATTTTACTGCTATTTGGGAATCTGCTCTCCAGGGAAACACCAGAGAAATCACAATTTGTAGTCTGAGTTCTAGAATATTACTGCTAGATCATCTCAGTAAGACTTTCTGTATTTGAAGAAGGTATGTTGTTAATAACTTTGTTCATTCTATTTACTCTTTGTCAGACGTCTGGGATGAATTCCTTTG
The DNA here is from genome assembly GCA_013399175.1 of Odontophorus gujanensis. NCBI lineage: Eukaryota > Metazoa > Chordata > Aves > Galliformes > Odontophoridae > Odontophorus > Odontophorus gujanensis. Next base: position 797,772 of record VXAB01005830.1, on the reverse strand, counting down.
CTCTGTTTTGTCCTAGTACAGAACACGTCACACATTTAAAACAAAACAAACAGTAGTATTCTTCCCCATTTAACAAGATAAGGGGAACAAGAAGCACATGAGAAAATGTGCCTCACCTGGCTGTTCCTATGAGAAATGCAAAAAAGAGCTATCCACTGGGGATAAATAGCATTATTTTCTATTGATCCAACTATTCAAGAGGTACAACTACAGCTTATTAAAGATTACTATACTATCATAAAAAGAAAGATGACATCTGGTTTAATAGTTGCTAAATTCACAAGACAGTGCCTCTAGAACTTCAAAAAACTTTTGTTCAGGCTTATGGAAGTCCTGCCAATGACACTCCCTTTGGTACATCTACTTCCTCTTGCTTTGCTTCTCTTCAAATAGCTCATTTGTAAAGCACTACTCTGCTGAATGATCTATATCCTCATCGGATGACTGCAAGGCTGACAATCAAATCAGCTCTTAGCTGTTTCAGCTGCAGCCACAGGAGTTCTGAATAGCTGAAAAACTCACAAACTATCTACCACTGGAGATCAGTACCCTTAGCTTATTGAAGGCACATCAGGAGTTATTCATTCTTAAAGTCCATAAACCTAATGGTTTTCTTCAGACACAGCTACTCTCTACTGTGCCTGTAGGAATTGAGACGTATGTTGGTCATTCTCTACAGTTGGCCCTTTCATAAAGCATTATGAGAAAATCCAAGTTGCTCTATGTGGAATGTAAGTGAGGGCAGGCAGGTTGTTGAAGCAGGAGTGCCAAATGCAGTTGGAAGAGAAACTGTTATTTCTTCATTAAAACATACTCTCAGTTTTCATTTCAGACTCAGTCATGTGTTGTAGGAGCTTTCAACTGTTTCTTCCTTCCACTGAAAGCAGGCAAAACTGACGAACAACTTTCATAAGGTGATTCTGTCTTCATAGATTTTCAATTGAAACACAACTCTCGTAGCACCTCATTAGTTCATTGAATGTTGTATTAGTTCAATTTACTGAAGGACTTTTTTGCACCTGCCTTACACATTTACCCCATTAAGCATGTGCACATTATCATCTAACTGCTCAGTTATATTAAACCATTGTTCAAATTGAATATTTCATTTTATTTAGAAGGTAAAAAGCTACTTGGTGTGTATTAGAAAACATGGATTGATTCGTAGGAACATATTTTCAGATTAAGCTGAAGTTCAGATATTTCATCTGCTAAAAATCAATGGAAAAACTCTGAACAACTCCAGTGATCTTTGGATAAACTTTTAAATTAGATGATGTTTCCTTAAGATCACTTCACTAAAGGAAGCTAATTAAAGAATGGATTCACATTAATCTAATAACCTTTGTCTTTGACTGGTTTCCTATATTCAAAGCCCTATAGATGCATACAGAATTCAAAATAGAATTTATCAAAACCAAAGAGTTTTGCCGTTTCATCCCTTGGGTTTTAGCTGAAACATAGCACTGTTTTGTAGGCTTTAATGAACCTTCTTGTTGAAAGGTTAACTCAAGCTGACTCAGACATCACATGCTTCATTGGGAGTATCTCAGGACACACTATTCTTGGCAGAGAAGTGGGGCACTGGCAGTGTTAGATTTTTATTCCCTGATGGTTATATTCTGTCGTCCTCATTCACACTGAACAGTGGTTTAATTTGAACATAAAGTGATTCAGTGAGCAATGTTTGTAACTGAACCATGTTTCTATACAACTACTGTACAGCAGCAGGTCACGAAGCATCATTATAAACAGTCCCCCATCTTGCTAATTCTAGTCCTAGACAGTTTTTAAAAAAAATATATAGTAACTCAACAGATTAAAGGCACATAAGGTACGTATCATTGCACAACACAACATCACACTGCTGCTCTTCGATGCTAACCTAAGCTTGCCCACCTGATGACAAGTCACTCTGATAGCTATCCTGCAGCTCAGTCAGAGCAGAAACAGGCTGTTGTTCAGCACAATGAGGAGCAGACCCAGCACACCAATGCCCAACTGCTGTGGGAGGAAATCTGTACCTGGAAGCTCTGCTACTTTAGTGCTTCTATGCTCCTGGTTAGGCTACGAGACAGGATTATATTTAATCACCATCTAACGGCACATCCTAAAAGATAGGCCCTCATTAGGCACTCTCACTTAAGCTGACATGGTTTAATCAGCTGTTTTATTTTAAAAGGTACTCCACTAAATGAGAGCAAAAACCCTGTGTAGCCTGTTAGTTTCACAAAGTGCCATACACCAATTATGAGATAGGTAAATCTTTGTAGATCATATAACTTATCACTTCAGGGGATGTAAGAGACGAAATACAGTAACCCAACCCTGTGTAGCTTCATTTTTCAACAAAGCCAACCTGTACCTCAGCTTTTTCCTTTCTAGATACTTTTATGCAACTCAGCACAAGCCATATCAGTAAAGAGAGACAATAAGTAATGAGGAGGAAAAAAAACAACAACACTTTTTCAGATTTGGCAGAACGTTAAATTTAAATAACAACATACACAAGCTCTTCATCCAACATCACACACTGAGTCTGCCTGGTTCTTAGGAAACCCAAGAAGAATATTAGTCTGAAGAAGAACTACTTTGTGAAGCTCTTCTGACACTATTTGTCCCTGTTGCCAGGTGACCAGAATCACTGGTTGACTTGCAAGATCTTTTTGATCACTGAAGTTCTGTTGGATTGTCGGAAATAAATTCCTAGAATTACCATGTCAGTTAAATCTAAACAATCAGAAATTTGCTCAGGAAAATGAAAAACAAAAAACTAACTTGCTGTGGTAGTTAACCAAATATGTTAAGATATGAGTGGCTCTTGCTATCTAACTCTCGGTGAAAAACAAAAACCTTCCAGACCATTATCAGTAGAAGTTGTCCCATTAAACACAATGGAAGCTAGCAGCACGGACAAAATTAAGGATTGTCTCCTAAATTATGACCCAGTTAAATAGCTCTTCCTTGTAGGACAAGAAGCATAAAATTTTATCTGTCAGATCAATGAACGGGTATAACTGATTGAACATGGCGATGCACTAGTTTGCAAGAAACCTTTCTTCTGCACAAATAGAACAAAACCCACAGAGCACTTATTTGAGGAATCATGAATAGAGTCTCCCGTTGATTACATTCTTATGCAGGCAGGTATCTGTCCTTGTCCATAGGAGATCTGTGAGAATTCAAGTGCCTTTGGGGTTACAGATGTATGTGGCAGCCTGGAGAGCTGTCCCCAAGGTAACTGCTTCAGTAAACCTGTGTGGCTGAATACATTTGTTTAATGTACTGCCAGTCCAAAATTATTAGACAATCATTACAGATTTTCCTTTGCCTCTGATGATCCATGAGCCTACCTGAAGGCAGGTAATTAAGAATTTAAATTGGAATTTTTATTTCTGGCAGTTAATTTCTGTCCAAGTTGATAGAGGATTTGTTGCAGAGCTTAAAAAAATTCCTTGTGAGAAAGCAAGCGGGTTATTATTATTTTTTTTGGAGGATATTAATAATTCTACAGAAACCTCTGTTAGCATTGCATATATATGTGACTTTTCTTCCATTTTAAATGTATAGATTTAACATCAGCACTACTCACAGTGCTCACAAATATTTCAGTTCATGTTAACCATTCTTTTCTTTTGACTTCCTAGACATGAATTTACCTCCTATTTACTACTTTCACACAGCAAAGTCTTCTAAATCACTTATGTGTTTGTCTAGAATGTTACAAAGTAAAGACTGGATCTGTTTGCCATCTTCATGTAATGCTATACAGACAATAAAAGTAATAAAGAATTAAATTCCATCAAGAGTGACTGCAGTGCTCAATTACACATACAGGCAAGATCTACATACAAGGTTACTCAAAGCAACATAGATAACATGGAAACTGCTGATGAATATTATTTACAGAAATTATCTCCAGTGATAAAGAGAAAAACATCGAGTTTTTCCCTTGCCACGTGAGTGAAGATGTTTTAACACTGATAGTTTTAAGAACTCAGTCAAACATTTGAAACAAGAATGTCTCATTTCCCATAAAAACCTATTTTAAAAATTACAGCAGATTATTGCAGATCACTAGAGAGAATCACAGAACTGTAGGGGATGGAAAGGACCTCCAGAAACCATCGAGTCCAATCCCCCTGTCAAAGCAGCTCCCTAGCCCAGGTTGCACAGATATGCATCCAGGCAGGTCTTGAACGTCTCCAGAAGACTCCGCCACCTCTGGGCAGCCTGTGCCAGTGCTCCATCACTGCACTGTGAAGTTCTTACACACATTTGTGCAGAACTTCCTATGCACCAGTTTGTGATCATTTCCCCTTGTTCTGTCACTACACACTGCTGAGAATTGCCCAGCCTCGTCCCTTTGCCTCCCACTCCTTAGATATTTATAGACATGGATCAGATCCCCTCTGAGTCTTCTTTTTTCAAGGCTGAACAGACCCGGGTCTCTCAGCCTCTCCTCATAAGGGAGATGTTCCATGCCTTTTATCATCTTTGCAGTTCTCCTCCAGAATAAAATAAATACGTTAATTAAAAACACAACCTTGAAACTATAAACTGGTGATAACCAAGGAAAGCTTGCAAACTAACATGCCCTGCTGCAGCTCATGTGGCATCAAGGCAACATTAGTGTATACTGTACTGGACCCCAACCTCCAGAGCCCAAAGAAAGGAGAGTGCTGACTTCGGAAACAAACTGCCTGCTTACATATGTGCAGCTTTGATGTCACTGGAGTATGACTCAGTGCAACAGAAACAAAAAAGCAACCATTTGGTGTGATTTCTCATGAAATCTTATTTGGGGTTCCACCACGTGTAATTAGATCTGTTAACTGCTTATTAATGTTTACACTGGCGAATCAAATTTAAAATGCTAATGGATTTCAGCAATCATTTTCAAATGATCTAGGAAAGCAAGCTGTTCTAAACATTTTAGATATTAATTTTTACATTATGTCAACATGTCAAACTTCCTGCTTATATGCATTCATTTTAAGGAATGCTGCACCAGTTGGAAATGCAACTCCAATCTCGTGGAGCTCTCCAAAGCAATGAACAAAGGCCTGGTGCAATTTGGTGAGGGCCAAATCCAGGCAGATCACTGTTTCACCTTGTGAAACCAAACTCCCCTGGGAATTCTGGTGATCAGCTTCAGAAAGAGCTACAGAAGGCACTTGGATAGCCGTCGCACTGGGTGGCATAAAGGCTGCACTTACTGTGGCAGACTCACAACTGCAGAACACCCTGCCACACAGCTGACATGCTACACACAGGTTCAAGACAATTCAGTCATCAGAACCATTTCACAAAGCACAGCGATGGCACATGATAGACAGTGGGGACAAATCACCATTTCCCTTTTTCCTAAGTATCTAAACTTCACTTAGCTGAGAAACCTTTTAACAAAATTAGCTATGAATGGATTATTTTGAAGTTCAGTGAGCAGCCCTGAACGTCAAAAGCTACTTAGAAACATTTACAGTTTCTTTGGATAATTCGTTTTCTTATTGTGAGAACATGGGTATGGCCAACTCCCATAGACAAACACAGCACGTCATGGAACCTTCATGATGACATAATGACATTTGTATTCTTTCCTAAAGGATGTTCCTTTCCTACAGTCTTTTACTACCTTATCAATTTCTCTAAATGCTAGCAATGAAAATAGTAGAAATAACCAAAAAGTGACACATAACCAAAAGGCAGGGTCAACTCTAGAATGGACAGCAGCTTGGGACAGGCAATCTCCTGGAGATAGTTACAGTCAAGAGAGGAAACAAAGTGCAGTCCATCCATTTATATTACAGTAACTTTAGAAGAACACCAGCCAGGATCTATGTTTCACTCAACCAAGAGTTATAAAAGAGATCACACGCTGCTCTGCTTGAGATATACAGCTAGCTCAGAGAGATTACAGGTCTTTCAAACAGAACCTTTCTCTCATTGCTGAGATCTAAAAGGCAACAGCTGTTCGTCCCTTCCACATACTTTTCTATCCCCTGTACCCAGCTGGAATCTGAAACAAAAGGGCCAAATTCCTTGGAGATCAGATGCTTCTGTACATTTTAGTTCTTTGCAATATGCTGCTCATCTTCACTACTGAAACCCTTCCAGAGGCACATCTGGCCCAAAGCAGGTAGTAGCAAAAAAAATCTCAGAGGGAAACTGACTTTCTCTCAAGTTTTCCAGCGCAGCCTAGCAAATCCAAGAGTTTCTGATAACCATCAAAACATTTGGATGTTCTCTGAAGCTTATCTGAGCCAACCAGAACCTCAGGCCCTTCTGGGGTTTGACCTGCATTGGTTTGAATAGGCTTCAGACAGTCATTGTGTTGTAGTTTGAAAGTGGTTTACTTTGCTGTTCTGAGAGCAGTAGCCAATGGAGTAAGAAGACTGCACTTCTGTGCCATATCACCCATGCTCATATGTTTGCTTTTTCAGTCTCTGCTGTTTGATCCTCTGCAATGGATTCTACACAGATACAAAAATTATATGTGACACAGGGGAATATATTCAAACAAAACAGAGGCTACTGGAAAAAATATTAAAAGAGTAGCAGGGATGGGATTTCTCTGCTAAAGGCTAAGCAATGTTAATTTCCTAGAAACTGATCCAACCTTTATACTCAGTGGCTCAGCACTGCAGGCAGCGCATCTGTTTGCTGTGTGAAGGTCCTGGGTTTGGGAAGGACTTGGCATCCCTCCTTGTGTGGTCAGCAGGGTGTCTAGAAACTGATGCTTTGCTTGATGTGGCAAACTACAGGGTTCCAAGAATAATGATGTCTGAAACATTTCCCAGAGAAATAAACAAATAAATTTATTCCTTCTTCCTCCTAGTGACAAAGCCTAACTTGCTATATTTAGGTCAGCTCTTTCTTGATTTATAGATTTTAGCTTAGTATCTTATTAGTAAGATATACGAGAACATGTACATCTTTGTCTTTCACCTAACAGCCTTTAGCCTGTTCACTAAGTTTCAATTGAATTTGATGGGGAAAAGGTCTCAAATATATAAAATTTCTTGCAACCTTGATGAAAAAAGCAGTATACAGAGAAAAAAGGGGTTATATAGGTTATCACTTGAGAAAAAGGTTGCAGTGTTAGCCAGGCCTGAACACTAGGTTGTCTACTCTAAAGGTTTTCCTCATCTTTGATGAGTGGAAAATCTTAAGTACAACATTTAAAACACGCCCAATAATTTGCTCAGTGTGCATGTCTGATCAGGGGTGTGGCCACAATGCAGCATTAATAATTATTACTCTAGACCAATCAACTATTCCCCCAAATGTTTGGAAAAGTAGGCTTCATTAGTTCATCTTCCCACAGGGCTACTTATTTTGAAGTAATTTGGAGCAAACTTCAGCAAACAGAAATTTAAGTGATGAAGTGTGTAACGATAGCTCTCAGTCTACATCAAGATGTGGCTTCCAAGAGTTTTTCTTTCTTATTGTCTATTTACTGAAAATAACATCAAAGTGACTGCTACCACAAACTGAGAAGTGGAAGAATCTAAAATGCTAACATAGGAAGCTTTACCATAAAGATAGGCTAACTTGGACAAGGCTTTGATTTCACTAGACACATACAAACAATTAGCACCTCATTAGTTCTCCTCCACACTAAGATGCTGCCCATAAGTAAAGTTCCAATGGATCTTTAGCTATGCCAGTTCTGTCCCAGCTCTACATAGTCTTGCACCATCTCAAGTTATAATTACTGAAAAAAATATACAAAAGCAGTTCAATACAAAAAGGAAATTTCACTGCAAAAGATAGCAGTACACAGCTGATGGCATCCAACAGTAACCAAAATAAGTGAGAGAGGAAAGTTGCATATTTGTGAATTAAAATGCAAACTTTCTCACCCACTTCATGATTTCTATTAATGTGAAAGAATGTAGCCCATGTTCAGAAATCAAAGCTATAACTCTCTGTGACTCTAGTAAAATTGGTTGGAATTGTAAATATAGCAGGACAAATTTATTCTCAGGCTGGAACATGAGCAGATCCCACTCTCCCCACTCAGTGGCATGCCTAGAAAATCTTGGATGGAAGTTCTGATCAGCTAAAGGAAGCCAACCATTGCAGCTCCTGAATTCTGCTCGCTTAAGAGGTGGCACAAAATCCAGCCCACACATCCTGCAAGGTCTGCCCCCGACAAGTTAAAAGATGGGTTGTCAGTATAAAAGGAGATGCATGGACATCTTGAAAGATAGTGTATTTCTGTTACTGCAAGAGCTAGAAGACTGAGAAGCTGAAATCTAGGTGAGATTCAGATAGCATACAGTCAGTTTCCCTGTTAATAGCCACAGCTTCCAGTTAGAGTGTTACAAGAAATATTAGACTGAAATCTACAGACAGTGTACAACTGGAGAAGGAATCAGTAGAAGTTTTCTTGAGAATTCAGTGTATGTGTAGTATAACACAAACATGTATATATACACACACGCACCTACACACAACACACACAGGCATCTCTAGCACCTACTGAAAGGTGGTCACAAAGACAATGACGATCTTATCTAAAAGGTATGAGACTTGTCAACTGTCATTGTAGTAGGTGCTATTATTCCTCCTCATACGAGCGACCTAGCAGCCAGCAGGTAACAATTTCACTGGGGTCACACTACTTACATGAGAAGCATGCAAAACAGAAGCCAAGGTGTAACAGGCTTTCCAGTTCATTACCCAGTCCCAAAGCCCATCCAATGAAAAACGATTTTATTTCTACACTACTCTGACATCCAAGTTCTCTGCCATGGCACATGCATTACTCTGGCAAGAAGTTGATAGGAAATTTGTACACCGGTGCGTGAAATGAAAATGAAACAAGGCTGAAATTCATCCAGCAAAATAGCAGTCAATTCAAGGGCTCGTTGGGTATGTATGAAGACTGATTTGGTGCCTTGACTTCCAAAGAAATTACATGTAATTAAAACTTGCACAAATCAGTTCATGGCTGTCCTCTCAGAAGTGTCACCATGATCAGATTCTGAACATCTTTGAAGAGAAGAAGAGCTGCACTTTGACCATGACCTCAGCTGCCCTCTTGAAAAGCTAAGCAATGCAAACTGCATGGGACACTGATTGCGGCTGTGTACACCAATGGTTTTAGAGGTATTTTGTTTGAGTATATTAAAGTCATAGTTCAAACATGCCCAGTATCTATTTGGGTGCAATTGGTATTATCATTGAGAAAACTGGACCATGAGTAGGTAAAAGGAAAACGTAAAATCTTGGTGAAAGGTTTTGGAGCTTTGCAAGGACTTTCCAGGTAACTTTGGCTGGCTGTACAAGGCCAAAGATTGCTCTTCAGTACAGAAATGGTCCCTTTACAGAGAAGCTCTAGAGAAGAGCCCAAGTAGCACACCCAACAGCAGCTAACAACATGTTATATAAACAAAGAGAGCTTTCAGAAGAGTTTGCTGGCCCCAGCATGAAATAAAAGACCACTTCAGGCTGATAATCAGTTATGTCATTAATTTGTTACACTTTTTAAACTCTATCACTTTGTTTTTCATAACATCTTAAGTTCTGACTTTTCACTTCTACTTAATTCCTTCTGTTTATGTGCATTTTAACAGCTAGGGTTAGCAAAAGTGTTTTTAGAATGGGTCATGTTCAGAGACGAAATCATAAGAAAAGTTTTTGGAGAATGATATGCTTTACCACCACTGTGCCATCACCCTATGGCCATGTATCCATCTTCCTGTCTTATCTGAGCTCCTGAAATACATGAAGCACAGCCTAGAATTGCATTTTAGCAGCAGGTTGGAGTAATAGATGTTACAAGGAATAGTGACATTCCTGATGCGTGATGTGCTGTGCACCACAGGGAGTTGAAATCTCACTTCATATGCCTTATGGCAAGCCATAAATTCCTGATTTTATGTGCTGATGTAAAAACCTGTTTAACAAATCTATTGGAGCAGACTGCCTGGATCAATGTTATGACAGGCACATAGAATCCCAATCGTATCCCTATGAGGAAATATCTGAACATCTTGATTCAAAGGTATATATTAATACGTTCATGAGAACACATTAGAATGAAGGAATTCCTGTCTCCATCTGAAGAGACTCACTGTTTGTTGTAGCCATACAAAAGCTGAGATGCAACTGGTAAAAACACATACTCTGTTTCCATCACAGCTGTCCCTGAACAAATTTTGTGGGCAGCTAATGACATGTAACAACTCCCCAGACAAACTCACAGTGTTCTATATAGCTAATGTTATTTTGCGTGTGTGTCTGAGTGCATGCTGCAGGATGACAGCATATTTTTAACAGTGGACTTCATCACTGTTTTTGGATACTCAGAGAGACAAGGAGGACACACAGATGAAGTACATGGATAGTTTTTGACCTAAAAACCCTTAGAAATGTAAGGAAAGCTCAAGGAACAGGCAGACCATGACAGCAACACATACTGAATACGTATATATTTCCTGCCACTTGGGGGAGGTTATTATTAAAATGAAGTTATCTATTCAGGCCTCATTCCTTAGGTTTTACAATTGCTCTGATGTGCACGAATTTGAAGCAGCATCTGATAACCCAAAGTGCTGTAGGATACTGCAAAAAACATCAGCTCTGAGATATTCAGAGGAAATATACACACTAATAATTAATCCGTCAACAGTCAAACAACAGAAACACAGAACCAGAACAACTCAAATTAGCTCAGATCTAAGTGACTGCAGAAAAATGATGAGAGTTGTAGGACAGTCCCAAACATGGTTAATTCATGGACATTGGTATACATATTCCTTTCTGCAGCTGCTGTAATAATAATATTAAAAAAAAAAAAAAAAGACCGATCTTTATCTGTGTGCTCAACATTTCCTAGCTTAAAAAAAAATCTTGAAAGCCCTGGATTTACGGGGATTTAGCTCTCAGGAATGAGGCTCTGAGAGAACTTTCATCTTTGTTGCAAATCCTACAAAGACATGACCTTGCCATTTACAAAGCCACATAGCACATTAGAAGGAGAACTACCATACCTGGAGAAGAGCTACGAAAGCGTAATGGAACAAGCTTCACAAAGGTTAGTGTTCATAAGGTAAGAGTATTTCCTCAGAATAAATCATCTTGACCAAAAGCAATGCAAAGTTAGAAGGCATGACTTTCCTCATGCATGTGAAATTCAGGCAGGATTTTCCTGCTGGAGAGAGCACACACATTATTCAAACAACTTTCAAAGGTCTCACATATACTGTCAGGAGATTATCCATTTAAAAATGCAGTTCCTTGTTTCAGATGTCATTCAGTTCAGCACATAAAACATTAAGTAAGACCGATACTCAACAGAGAAATTAATGTACAATCCAGGGATAATTATGTGCTGATGGCTTGCAATGAAATCGGTTGCTAACAGAATATTGGTATTGTCAACGAACAAAAACATTCTCTCCAACACCAGCTGAGCCTGTCCTTTGCCCAAAAAGAACTGAAGTCTTAAATTAATTGTCACAACATTAATCCAACTCCTTGCCCAATTACACTGTTGCTTGAGTCATTAGAGGTCTGATGATCTGTAAAACGGAGTTGTGGAAGCCCACAATTTCCCAGTATCAAGATCTCAAATAGTAGATGGAAAAAAGAAATAGAACACTTTTAAACAACATTAATATGGTGCTCTGCAGATGAGAAGCCAGAAGACACTTTCTAGAAGCAAGGGTAGTTAGCTGGAGTTACACCAATTTCTCTCACAGTTCTCTGCCTTCAAGTCAAGAAGGTTAACCACATGTTCAACTTGCTCAACCACGCTTGTCAACTCACCAAAAAGAATAGCTATATTCTGTTGCTTTTATTTTGAACTAACATTCCTGCACCCTTTGCAACACAGTTTATTCAGCATGAAAAATTTGTAATAATATGCAGTACATATTCTGTGTTGCATAAGCTTTTTCATATGAAATTAGTATTTCATTGAATTTTTAATGTTAAATTACCTTTCTTATGAAATATTATATTTTCCAGTTCATGGTTGCAAATCTACAGATAAACAATGCAAACAACATTAAAATATCAATAGATATCAGTTTACTACAAAATAAATTACTTACATCCCTAGAGAATGTTTAATTATTGCTCATGGAAATTACACACCATGAATGTGCAAGCCTAAAAAAAAAATCTCCTTTCCAAAGAGATAAACTACTCTAAGCATATTTTGACAACTGAAATGCACTACATACTCAACATCTTTGCCCTAACCATTCTGTCCTAGAAATGGTGATTTCTCAAAACATTTCAACTCCTTTTGGTTGCCCAGGCAGAAGATATGTACATTAGTAAGCATCTGAGAGAATGATGTAGATCTTGTATTTATCACGGCTGCCAGAGCTTACAAACATCAGTTGTTTGGCACACGGTTTTCACATGCAAGTTCTCACAGGCCCTGTAATGTGCCTGGAGGTGCTTACACGTTTAAAGATGGGCAGGACAAGGACATGCTGAACTGACTGCTATTACATTCACTTCTGCACATACATTGTGTGGTTGAAGCGACAGATAATTTTGGAGAATTACTTAGCAGGTAAACAATCCATCAGTTCCCAAAAAAAGGTGAAGCAAGGCTCTAGGCTTTCCTTACCCAAAAATGGATCGACTGCAGAAGACCAACAGCCCAGAAGAGTTCTGCAATTCTCTGACCATATTTTTAGGATGTGCAAGAAAAGAATGTAAAATCTGCATGTTATATTCGTGGAGCATCTCTTAGACTCCAAGCTAAGAAAACACTTCATGGCACTACAGCATTGGAGCCAAATCTGATAGTAACACAAACCACAGCACAGCTCTTGGTAGCATTGGTGTACATGCTCAACAGCTCTTGAAAGACTTATCTTGTCAGGGTTTCTGAGAAACACATTTAGGCAGACAGCATCTGACAGTATAGGTTGCTTTATACTACATATCTGTTCAATGGGGTAGAAAAAGAGAGCATTGCCTGTCACCAGGAGAGAAAATCAGTACCAATTCAGAACAAATACCAGGTCTATAATGACTGTACACAGATGTTACTAGAGTAAACTTGAGAAAAACACGATAAAAAGGCTGAACGATCATCTATCCCCCATTGGGTGAAAACATTCAGAGAAGCTTGTTGAGTGGGAACATGTGCAAAATGAATGAATCGTGCACGGACCCCAGATGCACAGGAACATCTGTGATGATGAAGTTGGCATGGAGAACTACTTGCATATTCATGCCATCATTATCATGACTTCTTATCCTTCATTCTCACTACAGTAGACAACGTAGACCTTTAGAAGCTCCCCCAAGAAGTCATCAGTTCAACTTATCCAAGGGTGAAAGAGGTTACCCATTGGCAGTGTTGTACAAAGACGTTTTTACCAATGCTTCCTTTTACTCTCAGCTTCAAAAGTAACATTAAGGGTGTCTGCACATAAACAAAACAAACTCTTCAACCATAGAAGTGTAGCATGGGTTTGGAGTAGAATGAGGATCTAAGTTCCTAAAAGATACTGAAACATGCTCTATGCAGGGTCTGAAAGTAGCTGTGTCCTGGCACAGGCATCCATTGGACTATCAATGCTGCCACCTTGCCTCCTTTCCCCCCCGAGTCTGCCTTTACCTTCTCCTACATGCAGACTACAAACATCCAAGGCCAGTGATCTTTGCATTGCGTGTGCATATACACAACAAAAACACTTAATGAGGAAGGCTAACAATACAAGCATATAATGGTGCTAATAACTTCCAGAGCACTGATTTTAAAAAAACTTCATTTAAACAGGTGTTCCTTTACAGTAATCTCTGACATATAATCTGGATCTTGTTAAATTATGCCTTTAAATATTTCCCTGAATATTTCAGATCCATTATTAATATCTTGAACTGCTAAAGGGTGGTACTTTTGATGCCTACAGAAGCAGTACTGTGTAAACTTCGTCTACACCTGAGATACTGCAGGAAGTTTTTTCTTTCTTCTGACACAAATTATTTCCTTTTATTATTTGCCAACATGAATTTAGTTAAAGATGTTATACGCCTAAACACACAAGGCACCTAACCTCAAAATGGTAACACTGCAGTGCACAAGAAGCCGCACCCAGGAGTCCTACCCTACACAGACAGCCAGCTTTATCAATACCCATGTGGTACAGCTGACTTCTGCCAGCCTCTATATCATAATTCATAGGATCTATTGGTATCCAGGAAAAAATTCACATTATGTCAGCTGCAGACAGACTTGATGAATTGGAGGCTCCAAAGAGTTTTTTTCCACTGTTGCATCAAGCAGCTGAAGCAAGGAAATAAGAAAGGAGTGCCAAGCTATCCTCACTGGCACAAGGGAACGCCGCTGTCCAGAGGTCATGCCACCAGCTGGCAAGACCTGCACTGAGCCTTGGCCAGGCACCATTCTCTTATGGCACTTTTCGATGCTGATGAGTGAGTTACCCACTTGGAAACAGCATAGCTTTGTAAACACTGCAATAGGTTGAGACTTGGGATAAACAGATTTTGTAAACAACACTGAAGCTTCCTCCTCCAAGCATCTTTGGGCAAGTCCCATGGTTTCTTTGTATTTCCTCTCAGGTGATGAAGGTGAGAGCAGGCTACTTACTTGAGATCTACTGATGGAAAAACGTGTTTCCAATCAGGCTCAGCCTAATGTATATGGTCTACATACGAAGAAGAAAAAAATAAGTAGGAAGGGAGCAACATTCAATGTCTGATCAAACTGAACTGCTCACAATTTATTTTAATACATCTCTAAAGCTACAGCTTGTCAGAGTCACCTGAATAATCCTGCTATAATTCTATTCCATATTTCTACCTAAAAAATTGAAAATCTTTAGTATGCAATTAATATAGCTGGCAATGACACAGCACATCCATCTGCCTTCTTAGACAAGCTGAGGTTTAATAACCAATATGCCCGATGGGCTCAAATAATTTAGAGGCCATATTTGTTCTCAGGAGTGGCTCTAGATGGCCAGAGGTTTCACCACTTCCTCATAAATTAAAGGGAAGAATGTGTAGGGGAGGGAGGGATGCACAGGGGAAGAGGTTCATGGGAGAAATTCTGTGCATGTAGGCGACAGCTTTTAAGGACAGCTTCCCATAAGAAGCTGCTTTGGTGCAGTCATTTTGAAGTATTAAATTTTGATAATTCTTTAATCACTGCAGTTTAATGAGGTAGAGGCAGGAGGTGAAAGGGGAATCCATCATGTCAGTTCAAGTACCTGGCTCTCTTCCTGCTGTGAGCATTTAACATAACAGTCTAAAGCCCTCCATTTGCAGCTGCAGCTCAGAGAAGGTATTCTACAGTCACCCCAGAACATGTGGTTTCCCTGAAGAAACCTCTTTATGCAACCAAAAGCCAACCTTCATTTCCCAGCAAAAAAAATAGAAAATAAAAAAGTGCTGTTCAAAAAAAGCACAAAGTGTCTGGATTTAAACATAAGCTTTTTTAATTTTGAAATTAGTCATGAAAGATTATTTCATCCTGTAGAACTGTCTGTTGCTTGTGTCACTGCAGATGTTTTTTGATGTAGTGCTTAGTTTTTAATTCACGCTTCATGAATATTAGCTAATAAAATCCAATCCAAGTCTCAAGCGATACTTATGACCTCTGAGGTATTATTATCTTCATTATGAAGTTGTTATATTTTATCCCTCAAAATCTCCAAACATTCTGTAAATAAACAAGTTGCTTTCTGTAGTGCAGATAAGGTGAAAGTGAGATGGATGAGTGGCCAACATCTGCAAATCCCATGATTCACCTCCATTGTGCTGTTACCCAGGTAGGTAATGTGTACTGCTCAAATGTATGCCACAATGGGGCCAGAATGAGAGAGAGGGAACAGCAAGATCCCTTATTTTACAATAGCTATTAGAAAGTGCTTGGGCTGTTTGAGCAGATACACTTGCACAAGAAAATGCAGTAGTGCATTCCCACTGTAACCACAGCAAAGCAGCTGCCAACCATTACAGAAAGAAATTGCTTGGTTGTTTCTTCCCACATTAAAACTCACCAAACCTATTCAAGTGGAAAGATTTTCATCAAGATTGTACTGGAGTGGCAGCAGCTTGTACCCTTCTCCAGCATCAATTCATTTCCCAGGGAGTGTGGATCTGGATGTAGCTTTTAAACACCAGGAAAATGCCATACTTGAGAGCATGTCCACACAGACAAAAAAACTTCAGCCAGTACTTATCCTCCGCCCTTTTCATCAGTATCTTAATCCTTCACTTATTAATTTGATATTAGATTGTCCTAAGTATTACTTGCCATGACCCAAGATTCTGAAAAGCAGTCATGATTTTTTTAGACCTGAGTAACTGCATTTTCCTTTGTCCCATCAGACAGGATGTTAACAGTTTGTCACACACAAACCACAGCATAACTGTATCTTCCTGCTACTTATGGAAATACAGTGAAATTTAAGGTCTCACATTTTTCACTTTTTAATAACACTTAACCTGTTCTCTTACTAATAACCTTTGAAAACTGATATATATTTACAAGAACAGGGAAACAAACATATGAATTACAGTTTTTGGACCATCTCTATTGAAGCATCTCCTTTCAGCAAGAGGATTACAAAGCCCAGTTACTTTCTACTCAAGTGTCCTGATGTGGTCGGCAAAATCATTTTAAGCAACTAAATGGTGATTCCCTTGTAACATGTCCTTCCAAACTGCTTGCATCTGCTAACACAGCAGGGACAGTCAGTGCTAGTTCAAATGTGTGTACCCCAGAGCAAATCCAACCAGTAATTCTTTCTCTGTTATCCATTTCCTGCAAGAATTACTGCAAAGCCCTTTGTTTTTCTCAGCATCTGACAGGAAATGGGAACAGTGTCAGGGAGACCATCAGCCTCGGGTACAGAAATGCCAGGATAGGAACCATTTCTCGTAAAAGCCCTCAGCACTACAGCTGGTAAATAGACTCCACGTTTTAATAAACATGGCTTTCAAGACCAAAGTCTAATTGACAATGTTAGCTTAAAGAGTCTCTCTTCTCTGAGACAGAGATTTGCTACCATCAGTGTATCCTTCACCTTACTACACTGATGCTTCCTACCCTATTTGTAAGCCATGCTACAAAACCTATGCAAAATCTAAATTCACCATAAAAAGAAATCCCTTTCAGAATAAGGCCTTACCAAACAAAAAGCAGATAAATTGTATAAACAGACTTTAAAGTCTTGAAAAATACAAGAACCTGACAATGTTTTTCCCTCTCTTCCTTCCCAGCATTATCCTCTTCCTCCTTCCAGCTGTCCATAAATCTCCAGTGTTGCACTTGACTGCCACTGGTTCAGTAGATAAAGCTCGGCATAAGAAGTCATTACAAGTGTAATTTTAACCATGCGGCCATCAGACTTCACTTGTTTGAAACAAACACTTAGCATTCTCAGAGGCAAAAATCTCATTGTTTTATCTCAGCCACTCAAAAGAAAACATTACTTCGTTTGAAGTCAAATTTCCAAAGCCATTTTGAATACCAAAATGATTGCTTTCTTCTGTCTTTTCATATAAGGTAGAAAAAAATTTTTCTTCCCTTTATATACAAAATTTTGCAAACAACATCTCTAAAACCAATTAGAAATCAGGCATGTGATTTGCAATCCACCATCCAAAAGGAAAAGAGAGAAAGAAAGAAAACCACAGAGTAATGATGCCTATTTGAACACTGATGACTTTTTTTGGAGAGAGGTTGAAGTGCCATTTAGAATACATATGCTCGCTTGCCTTTATTTTGCACAGAATAGGTTTTAAAATGGATAACTCCTCTTGGGCTCTCAGAAAAGAATTATCCTTTTCCTTTCCCCCACTTCTTACAAATAGAAGTCAGTTCAGTATTGTTTTTCTGTGAAATAAGTTCTGCCTAATAACAACAAACCTTTCCTCTTTCTTTTGCTCACGCTTAAGGTCACCGTTCTCTTACTTTCACATATTTCCCAAAATTACTGGTCGCACAGCATGTATTTACTTCTTTACAGGCCTTCACAAATTGATTCCAGGCTTTCCAAAACCTCTCCAGCTCACTCTTTAAAGATTCAGATTAAAAGGTACTGAGACAAGACATACCTTTCCTCAACTTTCTACTGTTGCTGTTACTGTGGATATATAAGCACTTCTATTTCCTTTCTCCTCCACATAAACTCAAGTCTGCATCAGTGCCTGAATTCAAACCTGAGTTTCAGTTCTCCCTGGTTTGGATGTCCCTCTCCAATCTTAGCTCAAGGACATTCAAGACAGCCTGTAAGGAAGCAGCATTTCCAAAACAAACCATCACCATCCTGATGGGCGGTCTCACAGAAATGATTATAGTCAAAGCAATCCCCAGAGAGAAATGCCTTTGTTCTGTAGCATGCTAAGTGCTAAACGTCTCCAAACACCACAGTCTTTTAGTGTCAGTGCTGTAAAGACACCAGTACAGCATTTTCTAGCAGTGATACAAGTAGGCCATGGGCTAAAAGGCCTTACATTGTCTAAAACATCTGTGCAAGTTGATGACATTTCCCTCTAACTTCTGCTTGCCTTTATTTTGTTTGCTTTGAGATACCAGGTTTCACAAGTTCTCATATTCTGGTTCTTATCAGACGTATACATTTGTCGTTGATAGCTTTTACTAAAAGTTATTATTAGAAAACTTTCACTTTTATATCTTATCTCTTTCCACTCCAGAAAACCTTATCATTCCTTTCACTAAGCGTACGATAATTGGAGCTTTGCAATTACAGGTACAAGACACAGATTTAATGGACCAATTTGACAAGCTAAAAGAATTCTAGCACGCTTATCTATTTAGTGTTTTAATAGTGCTTCTTCCCAATTAGTCTGCAGTTAAACTTACCAAGGTAATTGTCAGTGACTAGAACCATAAATAAAGTAGATCTGTAAGCGTCAGTGGAGGAGGACTTTGCCCAAGGAACATGTGAATACACTGGAAGGTTTCAGTGAAAATGTTTCAAGATGTTTGAGAACAAGAGTTGGATTAACAAGTGATCCTCAGAAAAGATCAATGAACACCAGAAGTGTTCTTCACAAACACCAAGTATTGGTAGAAAACTAGAAATATTTTGCTAGAAATGCAGAATCCAGATTGCAGAGCCATGGGTTTATTTGGCCAACACACTTGTTATTCCAGGGCAGCCAGATGAGTACTTCACCTGTACAGATACTCCCTTTCCTTGCTCCATCCTCAAGTTTTCTTCTGTAAAGTCAGTGCTGTAAGATAGTTGTACACTTCCCAGATAGGCCTTTATCTTTCCTCCTGTTCTTTATCCTTCACAAATTATCCAATTTTAATCATGATCTTACTGAACATGTTCAATTATACAAAACTATTTGGACATTACTTCTGTGAATAATTTCCAGGTGATTTCAATTGTGAATGCTAGGGGACGTGCAACTTGTTTCACAGCACAGAGTGCCACCACAATCTTTGGTATCACTTGCTAACTTTTCTGCTATACTGTCAAACACAATAAGCAAATTGAAGGTCAAAAACAGAAACAAGTTGTTCAAGCCTAGCACTTCATCCGGAGTCCTGAATGCACGTCCTGCTATCCTATGCAGTTCACTAAGAACAAAGACCCGAAAAAATAAAAAAATCTAACAAACTTTTCTATATGTATAAAGATTATCCAGACATACTCCCCTCCATCACTACAGAAAGTAGAGACAAGATTTTTATCATTTTTCTCTCCATGTTTTCAGGAAATGAGGACAAAGTCCTACTGGGGCAGGGAAAAGAAGCTATGTTAAAAAAAAAAAAACACAGAAAATGACAGTTTTTAATAAATATATATATATGCACTTTCTATCAGTTTTTTGAAGATCAGGAAGCTAGAAATATAGAGCTTGTAAAGATGCATCAGATATACATCTAAAACATATAAAAAAGAAAAAACACATAGAAGCAAATCAATGTGTGCCAGCAGACTACATCTGTAATTCTCAGGGAAGAAAAATCTCTCCAACTTTACTAAAAAATTGTTTGCATAAGACATGTGGGATCACGCATAGAAGAGTATAATTACACGCTACTAGGAATATATACAGTGATTGAATTCCTAAGAAAATATTCAAACACCCATTAATTCTGCTGCAGAAACTTCCTCTCCATGACATCCTTTTCCATGTAGGATTGCAAGACTCGAAAAAATCCTTTATTCTAAGGACAGTTATGTCTTCAAACCATCTTGTACAAGCTCAGAAGATGAAGTACATCCAGCACAACTACCTACGCCAACTGACAGCGAGGTTCAGAGATCTCAAAGAAACCTTCTGTCCTTCCTCAGAGAACAAGTATGGCTGCTAAGCTTGAAGTAAAATTGAACTAAATACAATCATGGGAAAAAAAAGGGGAAAAAATAGAGGAAAATAAAAACAACAAACTGACAGTGATTTTTAAAGAAATAAAAGTGGGGAAGAGAAGTGTGCTATCAATAGCTGTGAAAATCAGTGCAAATAGCAATGGATTTAAATTGGAAAAAAAAAAAGAGGACTAGCATCAAGAAGGAGATTAAGCAATGCACTGGAACAGACTGCCTCTAGAAGCTGCAGAGTGACAGATCTTGAAAGTATAGTCTACCCTGATAGAGAAAGATGGACAAAATGGTCTTTTGAGATCTTTTCTAGGTCTGCAGTTTCATAGGGGCACTCTAATTTCTCCTTCCTTTGCAGAAGTCTCTAGTCTGACACACATCAGTTGTATCAGATACATCCAATTCTACAGAAGTTTTTGTTAAGAAGACCAGACAGCATTTCATATACTTTCCTCAGGCTTCAAACTCCCACAAATCCATTCTAATTTCACACAATTCAGCTACAAGTACCTATTTATTTCATTTTACCATCATTAAACTTGCATTAAAAGATGTATTCCAAGAACTGTCACTCAAAAAGAATAGAATTTTAAGGAATGTCAAAATAAACCTTTACTCAATTTTTCAGAGTTTTTCCTCAACCTCTTTCCTATCAAGACTGAAACAGTTTCACAGAATCAACATTATTACTTGTTTTGAATGACCTAGGTATGCAGCCAGAGCATAAAAAATGATAACAAAAGATTATATACAGACGGTATTTATATACATATGTAGGCATATTTTCTCCCTTAAAGTCTTCAACAACCCTTGCTCAAATATCCTTCCCTTTCATGTTCTCAAGCTCCCAGAAGCGTTACTGCTATTTGTTAAAATGGTATCCTACCTGAAATTAACAGGTCTGTTATTTTGTTGTTGTTTTTTTTTTAAATCAAAACACACACTGTATTAAAGATGTTCTTAGACCATGAACATGCGCATACCCCTGCTCTTGAAATACAACTAATTCTCAAGTAACCTTGCACTGTCAAAGGGACATAAGCAACAATCAGTGCTAAGATGGACATCTCCAGCCACTTTTCATTGTGAGAGCCCTGCAGTGGAGGATATACTACCCAGTTCACAACCCTGCTAGTTTTGTTCACTGCATCTCTGCTGCTCCCATTTTCCCTGAGTTTTTGTATGCCTGCAGTCCCACGATAGCTGTAATCCAAGAGCTGGCTGCAGTCAAGAGATAGCCTCTGCCTCCTGGCTGGTGCTCTGCTTCCACACATCCCTGCTCCTGCACATGTCTCACCACCCCATAGCAAGGCAGAGTGGGGAGCTTACACGGCCACTACTTTTCATAGCTGTAACTTTTTTTCTCCTGTGTCAGTGTTCAACCAGATCACTGCCATTATCTGTGTGCAACTACATGCCCAGTGTTGGCACAGAGAAGGAGGAGGCTTTTCTCACCCATTAACCTGTCTCACAGTTTCTGCCTGCCTCTATACACCCTGAAAACAAGCAGAATCAAAAACTGCTCAGCCTTAACTCTGCACCATGGTGTAGGTGAGTTATTCTATACTGGAATTCTGAAACGGAGCCAAGAGCAATTATGCACATAAAACACCGTGAAATTCAGCATGTCGCTATAAGGAGCATGAGAAGATTCATGATGCAAAGAAAGACCTTTACCCTTCTTATGTGTTAGGCGTTTAAGGAACATGAGCTTACAGACAGCAAGCTCATAGCAAGAGGATAAACACTTCCATTGGCATTACAAAGATATCTGCATTTCCGTATAGCTTAAGGCCAGTTTGAGGCTACACAGACACAAAAGGAAAGGATGGCCCATGCCAAGAGTCTGCCATGTGAGAAAAAGAGATGAGTTTGAACAGATAAGGGCACAGAAGTAAACAGCAAGCCAGGACTAAGGCCGCATCATACAACAATGGTCTGCCTCAGCAGCCAGCCATTCTCAGGAGCTTTGAAGACATCACAACAAAATAGTTCAGAAATTTGTTTCAAAAGAGTAATTTCAAAGAACCATGAGATGGCCTTGCAGTGTGCACATGGGTATCTTTTCCCAGGGATGAGGAAGAAGCACAAAGCTGTTTCCTCTTAATATTTAACAGTTGGGATACAGGGACTGGCATCTGAGTCTGATCAGATGCAGGAGCTGACTTCTGATACCAGCCATAAGATAAGAGGTAAGGCACAGACAGGCTGTGAAAGGGCTTAAAAGTGAAATCCAGAGATCTGATGTGATGAAAAAAGAGGCAAAGAAAGAATATAAAGAGAGCAATGACACGGTCCAAGTGACAGATAAGGAAAAAGATCTCAGTAAAAGAGGAGGTTCAAGCATAAACATAGCAAGAATTAATTAGAGGAGGGCAGAGAAAGAAACATCGCTGCAGCTGAAATAAGAGGCTCACTGACAGTGTTTGCTTCATGGAGGGTTAGGGAAGGCTGCATTCAGAGAGAATCTGAGAGTTCAAGATAAATATGAACATGAGAATTCAGGAAAAATATGTAAAAATATGAGATAGTCATTTTTGCAGATAGCACTATCAATTTCTCTTTAATAGCTGACTCTTTCTCTCCCTTTTCCATAAAGTGAGTTCTTTCTGAACTTGCAACTGGTGCCTCAAGACAGAGCACTGTGTTCATGCGAAAAAATTTCTCAACCAGAGTTTGTTTCCCATTCCAGATTGAAGAGTACATAGCACAAGTGAAGCACATCAAACTCTAGAGAACAAGAAAAAACAAGAGTAGCCTTTGCTGTCCAGTGACTTTTTACTACATCTTCATGGAAGGAAGAAACAGGTAGCTAGATTTTTATTCAGCTCCAAAGCAAATTCCTATTTGAAAATGAGAAATTTCTTACTATATAAGCGATGCTCCCCCACACCAAACAGTGCACAGGCACACCAGAGAGAAAGGGGGATGCTACAGTCTATTCAACCAAGACGCCTGCCTGGTGGCTGCTGGCAGTCTCCCTCATTGCTGCAGGAGCAGCAGCAAGGCACATCAGGGATTATTCCACCCACATGATGCATCAGCCTTTGGCAGAATAAAGTGAGGACAAGAAAACAGCAACCTTCAGATATCACTATATGTAGCACTCAGTGCTACCTCGTTCTCCTGCTGTCACTAATTAATTCCCCGGCAAGAATGCAAAAAGTTTTGGAGGTATTGCTTTGTTGCTGCTTTCTTTTGACAGTGGAAGTATTAAAGTCAGTAATGTTGTTTATCCACATGCAGCCACGTATAGCAAATACATATGCTTAGAATAAAGGAAATTTCTCCAATGACCACCCCTCTAGGGACAGAATTTCCATAGCTTTAACCTAAACAATCGTTGTCATGCAAGAGGTAGTTTTTGTAAAACAAGCACCGACAAAGCACAGACAAAGCACACCAGGGACTCTGCTGCAGTTGGCATCCCAACGAAGCCAAAGCATACAAAGAAACAAATAAATACAAAGGTGGATTGCTGCTCAAAAAAAAAAAAAAAAGAAAAAGAAAAAAGATAAACATCCTTGTAATATTTCAAATCATGTTTCCCACCACTATAAACTGCATTTCGAGACAAAATGTAAGGGGTGGTGAACAGAAGGTCTTCAGGCCAAAGTCTTGGCTTTGTTTGCTCCATTCCAGAAGAAAAAAATAAAACTAAATCCATCTGAAAGGTTAATTGTCACCATCGCAAGACACAGATACAGCAGAATGTCATTGCTGATTCAAATTCATCACCAGAAGAACCAGGATGACTGAAGCAGAACTGAAAGAAAAGTAAATTCAGTGTTGAGAACAAGGCAGTAAGAGCTGCTCCAGAAGTAATGCCTCCTATGCCATTATGCTGTAAAACAGTGTTTTGTAGCTGTGAATTTTCTTTAGCAAATTCTGTTACTGCCCTCTTTGCATCTGTTGTAGTTTTCAGGGAAATAAATAGGAGGAATTTTTGGAACCACCTACGCAACACTGCAAAACATAACTTTAGCTAGAGTATCTAAATCACATATTGCACAAATGGGCAACATGAGAATAAAACAATTTTGAGAGCTGTCTCTCACCTTTAATGCACTATAGTTTGTGCAAATAAATTCATCAGAATGATTTGACGTAAACATGATATTATAACTAAGTGGGCCAATGCACAGACTAGATGCCAGGGTGGAGAACACTGTGGTGCTAAAAGCAGTGTACTGCACACCAAGAAAATGTTGTAGTCTGATCAAGTTGATTTCCCCACTCCTCCATTGCTGATACCCAACCTTCCAAAGGTCCTTTCATGTTTCCTCATTGACAAGGATGATGGTGGTGTTAACCTTTTACAAGAGTTAAGAAGTTGTCTTGATAAGAAATGGCTTAGCTGTTTTCACCTCCTTCTGCCCTGTCTCTGTGATTTATGAATTAAGACATGGTTCATGCTGTGAGGGTTGAGGAGCCTGAGCACATACGATTCTTTTCAGCTGTACCATTCTACTTGCACAGATCTTCCCTTAACACAGAGTTGAATTTGAACAATATACATAAGTAAATTTGTGCTATGCCTGACAGAACTTTGAAAAGGCTTGCGAAACACTACAGTTATTTCTTGAAGGGACTAATTTTTCCTTTGTAGTCATCTCATTATTTTCAGAAAGCCAAGGGCTCACAGGAAGCCTACACAGATTTTCAACACCACCAAAATTAAAAAGAAAAAAGAAAGAAAGAAAAAATAATAATAATAAAACTTGATACCTTGAAATAAAGCAGGAAATGTAATTAAAGACTTCAATTACTACTGGCATTTCCGATTCTGTTGCTGCAGGAGGCCATCTTGCCAGAACTGGCAAAGCAAGACTCCCCAGAGAGAGGCTCTGAACTACGTTTCAGACCACTTTATTAATCATTTCATCATCAAAAGAGCCTTATTTAAGCTCAGCATTTAGCGATTAAATGTTACACATT
Organism: Odontophorus gujanensis; assembly: GCA_013399175.1. NCBI lineage: Eukaryota > Metazoa > Chordata > Aves > Galliformes > Odontophoridae > Odontophorus > Odontophorus gujanensis. The sequence continues at coordinate 772,519 of VXAB01005830.1, read as the reverse complement.
AAGAACTGAATTTTCAAAGAGATCTGCTTCAGACTATTTGTGCACGTGCATATGTGCTTCCAGCTTTGTTCTGTTGAGTGCATGGAACAGCTTGGGCGCATTCACATTTGAGAGTTCAAGCTGAGATGAATCACTCGAAGACAAGATTTCAGACTTCTTTCTGCACACTGAAAAGCCTGCTGGTATTTTATTTACAAAAATTACAAAACAGTTTATGTAGTGCAGAACCCAACACACAGGTTTTGTGCATTAAAAAAAAAAATCACTATTCATCAGCAGAGACTTTATTTCCAAACTTCATTTCAGGCTCTTACTATCCAACTTTTATGTTATTATTTGAGAAGACTGAAAGATGATTTACATTTTCTTCCTTTGGGGGTATGACACTGACAGAGAGTAAGTGACTTCTTCAGAGAGCACTGGAGTCAGAATGGATAAAAGACTACAGAAAGCACTCTGCTATGCACCCAGACTTTGTAAAGAACAAAGCTACGATGTTCTGGTACCAAGACTAAGTATGTATGTCATGAGGTCTTGTGCCTATGTGTATCCACCTATCATTCTCAGGTACTCACTCCCTATCACAATAGAAGCTGCATAAGCACTTTACAACCTCTATGGTTCTCACCTTTACTGCTCTGTCAACCTTCTATTGTTCAGGCTAGTGAGGGAAGGAAGAGTCTGGACAAAGGGAAAACAGCAACAGTACAAACGTGAGTAGAAAGGTGTGCAGGGAGAACGTTAAGAAGAAATGGGAGAAAATTAAAGAATAAAGTGGTTTTGTTTGTTTGTTTGTTTTTACAGTAAGGGTGGTGAGGCAGTGGAATAGGTTATCCAGAGAGCTAATGGAAGCCTTGTCTCTGCAGAAATTCAAGATTAGGTTAGACTGGTCTCTGAGCACCTGATGGACACATGAGTGTCCCTGTTCACTGCTGGGGAGTTGCTCTAGACAACTTTAAAGTATCTCTTCCAACCCAAAAGATTCTATGAAGTCTGGAAAAATGCAATTCACTCATCATCACTGACCCAAGTGTTTAAGTTGATATGATACGCACTTGCAGGTAGTAGGTTTTGTCAGTTCCCAAGTAAAACTGGCTCACAAGGGGGCAGCGCTGGCAATTCTGCACCCAAAACCTGCAGTTCACTCAGCCTGACATCCAAGAGGTGACAATGCTCAGTTTACAAGACGGTTCCTACTAAAGATACAACATATAGAGGTGCTAGAGATATTACTGCTGGACCCTCACAAAACACAGGTAGACACAGACAGTTCACAAGGCAAAGCCATCAGTCCTTAATTCATCAATAGACCTAGTGTTTTATAACCTTGTACTTCCACATCTAGATGGCCTCATAAGGCATAATTCCAGTTAAGAAGGCTTACTAACATTGCTAAGTGTGCAAAAGATTGCATACATCAGAAGACATATGGAACAATTAATTTATAAATAAAATTTTTAAGGCGAGCTAATCATTTAAGGTCCCCTATCTATTTCTTCCTCCAAATCAATCATTCATATAAATGCCTTTTGTGACGTAAAATGCACATCCACAACTGATGGATTGGCCACCAGTTTTTGATGACTATAACAGTATTACAGGCATGTGACGAAACTGAAGTGACTTTTTCAAGGCTATCACAGCGTTTAAATATGCTTCAGCATGTCAGCCACCTGCCAAAACTTTAGCTGAATCAAGCAGTTCCAGATCATTGGAACTCTAATTATTATAAGCACAAGTGGCTCTTGGAACAGCAGTGAGCTCTACACAACAGCGCTGGCAAGCACTCTACAGGCAAATGAATTAAACTCCAGTTGCTGATTCTGATTACCAGATCATTCACTATTTTCTGATCGTTTGGTTTCACAGGAAATTAGTGTCAGTGTTGAATGTTTCCAGCATGATAGAAGGCGTGCTAAAAATACATGCATTCAAACCATGTAAAGGCAAAAATCTTCCCTCCACTTGTGCTCATGAGATGACAAGAAATCAAGCTGTTGCATTTTAAGAAGCTATGTTTAGCCATAGTGCAGTAAGAAACTTTATTACTTATTCCTTGCCTCCTACATACACACACCAGGACACATTAGCTGAAAACACCTTTGGTAGTTATGGTCCCCTCTCTATTAACACCAGTCACATAGTGTGACAGGAAATCACCTAAAATAAACAGCTTATTGTTTTATTATTACACACTGTGATAAACACTTTAATATCAGGGCTTTTTGGGCCATGATGATGTGTTGGGTTATGACTCCTCCTGCCACTAGATAGACAATTCCTGACACATCCGTAAGATGGAAGATAATTTTCACAGGATCCCAAGATGAAGATAATTTAGAATTATAACTTCTGACAGACAGTTAATTCTTTCAAATCCCATTTGAAACTGCATGAGAAGTTTTGAATGTTACCAAATATATCCAAGGTTTTTTTTAACAATAATACTTCAAGTTGAAAAGATGAGCTCAGACTTTCACTCTCATTTTCAAGGCCACAACCTCATTCAACAAGGACCACTACAAAGAAATACACATTTGTGTACAATGAAAAATAAATAGCAGTTCAAGTTCAGGATTAAGTCCACAATAAAACAAGACTGTCTTCTTGTCATCATCAGCCAGTAAATGACAATTAATTTTGAAACTTACGCAGTTCTAAGAGGGCTCTGTATTGACAGTGTTAACACAGCTACAATGGAAACAGTAAATCTTACTTGAGTTTTGTTTCACTGCTAAATTAAAATGCTGTACCTCAGCTACCTTGCTTTGGTATTAACTCTTGGAAAACTAGTAAGTAGTTCTTCCTCTATTCCAGAATCCTGCAGTAATCACCAACCTTCCAGTAACTACCAGTTCTCAGATTATTACATATAGTGAATGTCATTAATTAGATGAAATCAAGTGTACTCTATTATTAAAATAGTTCTGTGCTGCAAATTAAGTGTCAAAAATTACAACTTTCATCGTTCAAACAACAATTCCAGAACAGTGGGAGAACTGCAAAGCAAAGTTAAGTAGTTTCTTGTTCAGGGCACACCATTCTAAAGCATGAAGATGTTCTATGGGAGACTGTAGTTACAAATATTTTTCTTCATATCACATTATGATTAAATAGTCAGGCTAACAACTTGTCATTCCCCAGGAGACTTAAGCTTTGTGTACAGCATACAAACAAGTGATGTAATTCTAAATTCAGGCTTACAGGAAAAGGATTGCAGTACTTTATAATCCCTATGAAAACAGACTCAAATAAAAAGCAAATGAAGAGCAGAATCAGGAAGCTATCAACTTATTCTTCCAGCTGATGCAAGGAAGTGGCATTCAAACAAAAATATGCTCTGCTGGGTGGTTTTCAGAACATTTGCCAGTCTGTGAATTTCTATTTTCTACCTTTTCAGTTACTTTTCCTTTGTCTTTTGTACATGCTATTTGATTCTTCACGTATCATTTAACAATTAAAAACTCCACACTGAGGACCCACATGTAAGAAACAATATACCTGCTGAAAACACTAACATCCTCTAAATACAGCATAAGATTTCATGGGACGACTTTTTCTTCTTACAAGACCGTTGTAGTTCATTTGTATGCGTTTGAAAATAATTATTTGGAAGCAGCAAGAATTGTTACACACTGCAGGGCACCACAATTGGTGGAGAAAGGCCAAAGTGTGCCTACACAGCAGAATAGAGCCACCCAGGATACTAGCTAGGAAATGGATGATGAAGAGTCTGTTTTTCTGAAGTGCACCAGCCTATAGCTCACTGTGCCAGCAAATCCTCAGGGATGTCAGCAGGAAGAGGCCAGAGAAGCAGCAAATGTCCCCCAAGCTATCTTTAACTTTGCTTGCTCAGAGGGAAGCAACGCATGAACAATGACCCAGATTTCAGATCACAGTTGCTTTTTTGGGCTACCTATCCAAAAGCCCTGCTGCCATGAAGCACTGCCTTTGTTGTTCAGCAGGCAAGGTGGCAGACAGATGTGCATCCTACACTCCCACACCTCTGACTCCATCACAGACACTGCTTTAGTCATTCCCAAGTGTCCCTCGCAGCTCTGAAGAAGGACAGCAGCAAGAAAAATCTCTATTCGGTTTTGAAGCAGAGAGGTTGGCACAAACCACATTTCATCTGTACAAACACACTTTATTCATGCATCTTTCATTCCGTGCTCTGCGTCTCCTGCGACAAAGTAGTCTGACATCCATCTGGTGAGAGATAGCCGAGTACAGTTTCACTCCACTATAATAAAGTTCCCCGTGCTAATCCCCCAGGAAGGCAGCAATTATCTCCTACCAGACAGGTGTTAAATGCTGCCTTCCACAGAGATTATCCCATCCCCTCTCGCTCCCTTCTGCCCCAGCTGCACAAGGGATGATGGTAAATAGAATATGCCACTATCTCAATAGCAAAGAAGAGTCATTAGCTCCTGATCTCCTGACAGTGATTCTGAGCAAAGCAAGGATGAGCCAACTTTGCACTAGCTCAGTTCCTTACTTAGAGCAAGATGAAAAAGACCATGGTTTTCCACAGAAAGCTTTGAAAAAGTGATTCATTTTTCAAGATTTGAGGTATTTTCTTTGCCCTTTATTGCTTTTCCTATGTATCAAAATGGAAAAGGAGAAAAGAGAATGGAAAGAAAAAAAACATACCTGATAGAAGAAAAGAGTTGCAGGTAAATAATTTCCATTTTTGTGAGATGGGTTTTCCCTCACAAACTAGAGGACTGAAAAGCCTCCGTGTGTAATCTCCCTTCCAGAAAACTATCAAGTTATCAAACCCACACTCAGAACATTCTTATCAATGCTACCTGCAATGGGAAGAAGATGCAAAATATTCTGCCTTGCCCTTCCCACCACTGACCTTAAGCAGAAGTCTACAGAAGAGCTGGTAATGCCCTGAAAGCAGCCAAGCACAAAGCTCACCTTCAGCAGCATTGCCCTACATTCAGTGTAATGCTGTGCCTTAGCACCTGACCAGGCAATACTGTAATTTTAAATGTTAAATTAAGAGGTCCTTTACATGATGTTTGACCGCATCAGTTTTTCAGGGCCAGAATACACCTACATTAGCCTACACTACTGTTTAAATAGCAATCCAAATAAAAATCCGTCTGTTAAATGCAAGAGTGACAATAACTATCACTGTCATTTTCTTTGTAAAAGTACTATAAAGAAAAAACAAATAAGAGAATAACCTTCACATTATCTGAAGTTAATACTACTTTAAGACAGTCAACTGTTTTGTTAGCCATCAAGTGGTTGTTTACATACATTATATATATAAGCAGTCCATACACATGTAAATCTGTGCAGAAGTACTGTCCCTTTTCCCAAGATTTTTACTATTACTATTCTTCTTAAAGGCTATAGCCCATTGGAATACAAGTAATAAAGACGCCAATTTTTAGAGTAAATATCTTAGATTTCCCCCCTTTAAAAACTACACTTCTGATTACTTCTAAGAAATATACACAGATCTATATATTTAATACAATCCGTATGTTAGGCACTAAAAGTTCTAATTTGTCACTACAACTTTAACAGTAGAAAAACATTCAAATTAAAATACCATCGTCTATTAATTCATTATTAAACAAAATATTTCCATCCCTCTTTAACAATTATGTTTAGTAGCAGATATGAAAGCACTTCCCTACTCAGCTCCCATTTTAAAGGTTCAAATCATAAGACCTCTCCCTTCTCTCCCCCCTGACAACAGCAGTGGCTTCAGTTGGATTCAGATGCTTTCACTCATCACCTTGGCTCCCCTTCCCAGTGTCCAAATGCCCCATCAAACAAAAATTCAAAGAAACTTCACTGAAGAATTTATCTTAAAAATGTCTTCGCTTTACTGTAGATACCAATGTCACAAAAGGAACAAGTGAAGGTGAAAAATCAAAATTAATCTCAACTTAGAAGATTAATAGACAGTCTCTGCTTTAGCTCATGTTCACTGCACAGAGCCAAAAGTCCATGAGAGATATTCAGCCTCCAGAGAGCAGCAGAACGTCCTACCAGTATGACTCTATTAATCCCAATCTCCTGTGGCCAAGTCTCTTAACAGAGTGGCTGTTAGTCAATCCCTAGCACTCAAGAGTGATAAAGGAAAGGATTAAGGTAGAAATATGGGATCTGAGCATGTCTTAGAAAAGAATCCTTAATGTTAAGAAAAAATAGCTTCATGAGAAAGAAGATATCAAAATGAATGACTGAGTGCCAATGTGCAGCCACTTGTCATTAAAGCAAGAAAAAAGAGCATACGTGCAGTAATATAGTTCCAGTACATATACATTTGTAATATCTGGTTGACATTAATGTTGACTTCACCTGCTCTGCACAGCAGCCTAAACAGGACAGTAAGGAGGATGATGCTACCAATTTGCAGTTATCACAGGCAGAATAGCACATTGCTACCAAACTCACACTACTGGTTTAACACTCAGGAAGTCTGCATCAATCTAGCATGGGGAAAAACAAAACAAATACGGAGTATAGGGAGATGAGTGAAGAGAGATGGTGCAAGTAAACCAAATCAGTTACAAACAACATTAATATCTCCACTGGCAAACTGCTGACAAATCCACCTTTCAATTAATTAGCAACCCTCCAAGAAGTCCCTCATAGCAGGCAAGAGCCAGCATTACTTTCTACTGCATAGCCCCGATACTGCTCATCTGTCACAAGGCACCACACACAGGCACAGGGGCCTCAGGATACTTTTTTTTTTTTTCCTTTGTCCTGCCCTCTCTCCTCCTACAGAACAAGGTGGTTTTCCACACTTGCCACTTTACCATCTGGAAGAACTCTGACATAGATAAACCAATTCCGATCATTCCTTACCAGCTCCATCCCACTGACTGAAAACAGTGGACAAAAGAGAACAGTTATCTACATCCTTCAAAGCAGGCAGGCTCCCAGCCACACAGGGATACAGCCAAGGGCTGGAGCCAGCTGTGAGTTTGACAGAGCAGGGACCTCAGTGAGGGACAGGCAATGAAGAGGCAGCTCCAGAGCATCATTTCTGCCATCCCCAGAGGGCTATTACAGCAGGCTTTAAAGCTCCTCTGGCATTGTCAAGATGAAGTTGTATTAACTACCATCTGGATCTGCCAAAAAACAGTTCAGATTATGCAGTAGTAATGTTCCAAACATTAAAAGTTACTATCTGAGGAAAGTTAGAGAATAGAACAGGAGATACATAGGTGATCTGGTGGAAGGACAGTACTCTCTCGGCTATAAATACTAAGTTGTATTCAGCTATACATACTAAGCTGTGGTAGTGCCACAAGGTACCAAAAAGAAACCCCAATTACACTGAATTCTTAGATGTTCAAAAGGAAAAAGTACATGGGCATAGGATCACTCAGATATCTGAACTTCCGTCTGGTGATTGTGACTGGATAATGCCACAAGGAAAATACTTGAAGAAACAGCAGAATAAAGCAAGGAAAAGGATATACAAAAGAAGGATTTTAAAATAGACAGATTGCTAAATTCAGGAAAACGCTAGTGCTATAAAGCAAGTAGGTAGCAGGGGGTAACTGGATGAGAATCAATGCAGACCGCTGGAGGGCAGTCAGACAGAGACTGCCACATAAGAATGAATGACAAAGCCAACAAACATCCTGCCATGTCCAGCTGTAACCCTTTCCTCCAAGTACTCTGCTGTCTGTAGATTTGATGTGCTTCTTCTCCCCTGCTCCCTTCCTGCATAGGTTTATCTGCATCACTCTCATCTGTCAGCTCCACAAATTACCCCTTTCCTATTAACAAGTGTTTTCTGCTTTTTAATCGATACAATGATAAAACGATTTAAGCGTCATCATTTTTATGCAAGTAACACAATAACTTTTCAGAATGATTATTACTGTATGGATTTTTCCTGTAAGTCAGCAACTACCCCTACAGCAAGTCAATGTTCTCCTTCCCTCGTCGGAAGCTTCTATGGCCTGAGCTAGCACTTTGTGTATACTTTTATTAATGCCCCTCTTGAGGTTCACTCCCCAAACCTCCAGCATCCAAGTTCCACTGCTCCTCTTCCCATTGACCTAAGAAAACCAAGTTGTTAGATACGAATTATTTTGGTTGGACTGCTTGTGGTGAAACATGCACTGTAAGATGGCAGCAAAAAGGGATAACAATGTGGGCAGCAAAGTGACCACAAGCAATCTTGAAAAAGTCTCTGGATATTCAGGCAGAGGAAATGGCACTGGAGTAATAGGGCAGCATGTACTCTTTCAGTTGATGGATTAGTCATTTGTTGCAATATGTAATCTCTCCCTCCTCTGGAGTGTTGTTCTGCTAAGAAAAGCTAGCCCAGCAAAACACTGCTGAGAAGTAGAATCAGATATCTGGTACTTCCCATCCTGTCTGAGGCTCTGCTTCCCCTTCAGCACAGCAACTGGGGGCACGGAAATATTGCCCCGTTCAGCAATATATGTTCGTACAGTTACATGCCACTACACACATCGTTTGGCATCAGCACATGTTTATTACATTTGGATATATTGGATTGTTTTTTCTAGAGCTCGCCACTCACAATTTAAGCATACTGCTCAAGGTTAACTCTTGATTGCTTCCTAATTGAAAGACATTTTGAAGTACAGAAAATACTATTCACAGATAAAAATTAAGTTACATTGCTGAAAGTCTAAGTGGCACCATTAAAATACCATCACACAAAACAATAACAGCTTCTCCTTTTGATTGAGGCGTGTGAAGTTTTATTATCAAAAGAAGTCTACAGTCTGGTAATAATAATAAAAAGAAAAAGCCCACAGGTCTTTGATCATAGCTGTACTAAATTGTATTTCCCCCATAATTTCAGCACAGTTGTATTAGGAATGGCTGATAATAAAGAATTTTGAGGAAAATCAGTTGGGAGAGAGGAAGAGAAAGGAGAGAGGGGAAGAGAAGAGCAATTTAACCTCAAGAATGCCAACAGTGACAAACTGTCTTACAGCACAACCCTGACTCAGTAGTACCCCAGAATCTGCTACTTCCTTCTTAGCTTCCTCTGATGAAAGTGAACTTTGTCTCAACACAACTACAGGCTAAAATTCTACTTACAATTTACTGTTATTATATTTCTAATATTATACTTGGTAAGGCCCTTAGATGTGTAATTTCAGAGCACAAATACTGGATGAAATATTGAGTTACGAAATAGTTGGTTATATTTTTATTTTTTAAACAGTCATTCCCTCTGTCCTGGTATAGCACATGTAATCTGAAAAGCTTTTCAAGTCTTTGCTTGGAAACAAAATGAACACCGGATACAGTTTGTGTCCTGACTTAAAGAATTTAATGACTCACCAACCAAACATTAAAACTAATGAGGTAATCAGCTCAGAATAGAGCTTGATAAAGCACGTGCTGCAGTATTACAGCACTCAGGAAATGCAGGTAGAAGGACAGAGCCACCCCATCAGACCAAGCAGGAACATTCAGTTAACTTTTACAACGGACTCTTGCTTTTAGTCTCCTATTTCTAGGGTTCAAAAGGAGGCTGGCTATGGAAGCTCAGCAGCATTTCCATCCCAGATCATAGAAGGTATTTGCAGTCAAGAAACCACACTTTGTATCTCAGTACTGCTGGTGAAATTTATAGAAACACCTTCCAGAAAATCCAGTAGATCCAAAATGCATTTCTCAGTGTTAGATATCAGTTCCAAAGTGAAGGTGAATAAGGAGTCTCATGACTCCTAAATGATAAATGCAGCTCCTAGACTCAGAGATTCACCTTCTGAAAAGCTTGGTCCATATGCACAGTAATGTTAAGAGCAACTTTCAACACTGGTATTTCTACCAAAGCCTTCAAATACCCATGGTGAGCACTTTCCAAAAATCCCATACTGTGGATGAACTCCTGACCTCAGCAAAATGGAAGCTTCACATCTGTCGTCAGCTGATCAAGGATTGCATGCTATCTGCTTATAAGAGAGAAATCCTTCCCTGTAAGTCACTGAATTTCTTTGTCAGAACTTTAGAGCTTTTAACTTCGAAGATATTCTAATGCAGGTTGTTATACCAAATTAATTTTACTGCAACCAACTTTGCAAAATTGTAGGGGTGATTTTAAATCGCTCATACAGTAAACTCTGGACGTGCAACAAGTATAAAGCATTTAATTCAGTGAGATTTGGGAACAAACAGTTACTCAGAATGACCATAAGCCAGCTAGGACACTGGTATTTAATAAAAACAAGTGAAGCTGCATGGTGAGCTGCATTATTTGCACTACAGAGACACAAATTTGTTATTCAGTAGATAATAACATATGCTAAATACAGGCACTAAATTTTGCTGAGAACAAATGTGTGTCCTTAATGACATGTGTGGGTGTTGTGCCTTCCTCTAGTAATTCTTTAATACTAGTATGCTTAACTGGAAACACAGGTAGTAAAGAAGTCTGAGATGCATAAGGGGAAAAAAAAAAGCCTTTGTATATTCCTAGATGTCATTTTAACAACAGCTGATATATTACAATTGTATGCACTTTTTAACTGCAAGTAAAATAGCCATTACACTTGTAACATTTTATGTGCAATGTTATTGGAGAGAAAATGGCTTTGACAATATACATTTGAAAAATTGTTGCTTTTATTCACAATTCATGAACACAGCTTTCCTGCAATATATCAAATCTATAGCCAGGCTTCCATCACATTATCTTTTAGGCAACAGTTGAACTCATACTCTTTGGTTTATAGGACAGAAAAAAAAATAAAAATCAAGAAACATTTTTAAAAATTAAAAAAAAAGGTTTTTATCTGGTGGTAAAATAGGGATTTAATTAAAACTTTCTAGTTGCTTTTCTTGAAGTCCTGAGACTGAGATATTGAGATCAGCCAAAACTCAGTAATCATTACCAGAAAAGCATGACATCCAATGAATGGGAATGCAATAAGTGCAAAGAATTGAAAAAAGTCTAACTGTGCCAAGTTCCCATGTTGTTCAGTTGTTATTACTTTCTCATTCGTCCAAAAGCAAAACCAGAGTAAAAAGCATCAAATCCACAAATATTTAATAGAGGACAATAACCAGGGAATATAAATACTCACATATCTGGGTTGTGGTAGTGCAAATCATTAAAGACAGAAGAAAACCTTCTGTAAAAAATATGTATATATTTAAAAGAAAACCTAAATTCTCATATCCAAGTGTAATTTTAGATGTGACCGTACAGTTTATGCCACCACTATACTAAAATTCTGTTTTTCTCATTGCCTTCACATAGTTGACCCAACATTCTTACATTCAGCTTCCAAGACAAGAGAGCATTAACTCACCCCCATACCCATTAGAGTGACTACATTATTTTCACTGTAATACTGCACCAGTAACTCAAAGTACTGAGCACTGATATCTCCAGTATCCATCCAAAGAATTTCTTTGTGTAGAGAGCAGGTGTATACACAAGAACAGTGAATACTTGTAAGCTGTGCTTCCCATTTTTGAGATGATCTAATGTATAATTCCACAGTAAATACAACATCAAGCATAACCTGCTTGTGTCAGTGCATCAGGGACAGAGCTGAAGCATTTGAATATAGATGTTGACACGAACTCAAGAGAAAAGGAATATTCAGATCTGTGACTTCTGTTTAAATATCTGACATCATATATCTATCTACCAATCAATTACCATCAACAGCAATTGCCCTCAGAAAGCCTACAGGAATTCTCATGCACGACAAAGAATAGATCCATTCAAGTGGTCACAATAAAAGTGTTCACAACAGCAGTGCCAGAGTAAGCAGAAGACAACTTCAAAAGTTAAGTGAAATTCAGATGGACTGACTTACCTATATTATTATTTCTATCAACACGTGACTAAAGGTGCACACATACCTAAACATACATCCCATTATCACCAGCAGTTGTTCCAGTTTCAAAAGAAAACAAAATAAATCCTGGCTAGCCTGAATGAAAGCAGGTAGCAGCAGTAAATCTTTAAAAACAACAGGAAAAGATTTCAAAATACGTGCACCATAAATAATATACAAGGGGAAGCTGCAAGTACAGTATTGATCCCAGTTGTAAGTTGAGATGTAGAGAGGTGCAGAGCTGGCACTCACAGTCTTCTGAATTGACAATAAATCCCTAGTTTGCCAGTATCCAAATGATTATTCTGCACATCTCTAGTTGGAGGGAAGTCATTAATTAGGTTGGGGTTTTTTTTGGTTTTTTTTTTTTTTTTTTTTTGTTTTTTTTTTTACTCAGGAGGTAAAGGTAGAATTATCCCACAGGACTCTATGCCTTCATTTTATTTACAACTTGGATGGGACCTTCTGCAAACTGATGGGAAGAAATCATCTTCCAGTAACTGCAACACAGCCATGCAAAATAAAATGGAGTCAATGAAAGAGAAAGGTAAAAACTTGGTATGTTTGTGGTACATCTGTGGTATGCCTGATTACTGATACTGAAAAGGTAAATGCTGCTAAGCTGTTATGCAGTGAATGCATTTAAAAAATGTCCAATAAACTTGCAACTGTTTTCCGCTGTAGACAAGAAAAGTTATTCAAATATTGCACCAAGGGAACAGAGTTACAGGTGTTTTCCTGTGTATTTTCTAGGATGTTCTCCTGAAACTTCCGCATCATGAACACAGCAGAGAGGTCTAACATCAGATGTTTTAGATATGCTTATCAACAATGGCTCAGCTGATGCATACATCATGTCACAGCCACACAAAGAAAGCATTTTTCTTAATTTCTGTGTGGAGTATTTGCATTGTCATAGAAAAATTGCCACTGTGTCACAGCCAAAGAACTACTTCATGAAGCTCTTACACGTGCATGTGGTCTACCATCTCTCCCTATAACTATTAAATACAGGGGCTGCTGACCTCTAGGATATATTTTTCAGTTCTATCTTTTTGAAAGTAAATACCATTTAGAAAAAAATATATATCTTTATAATACCACTCAATATAAAACATTTCTGCAGCTTTTCATGCCACAAATTATTATTAAACACAGCTTCATTTTCGACATGTTCCTGATGCTTTTCTCCAAGGCTTCAAAGCATTTCTGGAGAGAAATATAGACAGAGAAGTGAAGAAAGGGACAAGCCATCTGCTCAAGTGCCAGATGGAGGAGAGGTATGACTAGCACTAGATAAGAATCTATAGATCCTGATTTACTGAAGTTGGAAAGAAAGCCAACAAAATATTGTACTACATTCATAAATTTAATAGGGGTTTAAAGAGGTTGTGTCACCTCCAGGTAATAGATTTGGTGGGCTGTGCTGTAACTGTTCTATGATCTGTTTTATGGACCTAATGGAATAGAAGACCTTAAAATTCTCTTTAAGTATTTCTATTCAACACATCAAAGAATATCACAGGGCTAATGCAATGCCAACTGAACTCACCACAGTTCTCACCTCAGGTCTCCTATGATAAACCTTCAGAAGATATAAGGGATATACCTCCCCAAAGTAACACTGAATTCTGACTAATTATGAAACTGTTTTTAAGCCTAAAAATAAGTCCCCTATGAACAATTCAGTGAAAAACTCTCATTCAAAAGTTTGTGTTCTTACAGAAGGTCAACAGTTCAATTTACCTGCGAGGCAAAGATCATCTTTACCACATATTTGCATTTTCTCTCAAAAATCTCAATCCATAGGACCCTGTACTGAGTCACTGCCAGGCCCATCTTTGCAAATCAAGATGAAAGCTTCCTTAACAGCTGAAGCTTCTTAATGCAAAACACTACTTTCTACCCACTGCATGCAAAACCAGCAATGAACTGGTACAAGTTTCAATACTTGTTGCAATGCTTGTAAATACAGCTGAGGAAGAGAGGTTTCTAGAAGTGTAAACCCTGCCTGTGCAGGACTTTATATGTCAAAAGTTCTCATTTAATCCTGAGCACAGTTTGCAGTCAATAAAAATGAAGACAGCACCACTTTGGAGTAGCCAATATATTCAGCATTGGCTTCCATTCCTGCCTAAGGCACAGAGAATTACCTCATGAACCAATATTCAGTGTGCTTCTCTGAACACAGAAGCAGCAAAGATAAGGAAACTTCTTTGCTGGACTTAATCTACACTTGCTTAAGAAAAGTTTAAGTCCTTGCACAGTTTAAATATGCATTAAGTGAGACATTTTATCATTAAGGGGAGGAAAAACAACAAAGCAAATAGTGTAAAAACCATGGAAAAACAAGAAAAACACCTGGAAACCATTTATCAAATGTCATATTTCATTATTATTTCACTCTGTATTTTCTGAAACAATAATTTAATTTTCTTCTGTAGTAACAGAGCAGATCAAGCCCCTTCCTGGCTCAGATTTTCTTACATGACAATCTTTAAGCATCAGTTGTAACAACAAATTAGTATTGTCACAGTTTTTATAGTCAAACACTTGTACCTCCTCATGATAGATGTGCTAGAACGAGTGTTTCTGAACAGAAATTCTTTCACGACTTCAAAAATACTTACAAGTGGCTAACATTGACTTCAGACTCAATAGCTTTTTGACTATCAAATCTTACAGTGAATCAGGAATGCACTTGTTCAGAAGATCACAAAGGATTTCACACTTTTGCAAAGCTAGGATTCCAGAGCATTCTTCAGCATTAAGTACAGAAGGAAAAAAAAACCAACAAAAAACAACTTATCACTTTTTACTGACTTTCTAATTTAAACTAGGGGACTTTACTCCACGTTTCCCTCACAGAAATAGTCTAGAAATATAACCAAAAGATAACATCATCATATTCTAGGGACTTAGAAGATGTCTACAGCTCCAGTAAAGCTATGGAGCCAAGTCTTCAGCCACTACAAACAAACACAACTCTTATTAGTTGAGGTGTAATCACCCATTTCACTTGAAAACCTCTGTCCTGGAAGCTTATTTCCACCAGCCTCTCAACTACTCAGCAATGGAAAATTAGAAGAGTAAAACTTACAGGGACAAAAAGAAAATACAAATTAGATCTACACGCATAAACTGAGAACTACACCGCACACCAAGAAAGATTCTGTAAGCTTCAGTTCTTCCACGCCATCAGAGGAAGACAAAGCTTAACTTCCTAATACTCACTGAGGCACACCAACATGCATAAGAATTAATTGAAAATAAGTACAGATAATCGTGCTGCAGACCATAAAAGGAATAATTAGATTCATTAACACGTAAAAAAAGTTAATGAGATACTCATACAGTTTTAGGATGATTGACACGTAAAAGAAAAATACCTATGCATTATTTACTCAGTTCATTAATATACTTAGCAAAACCTTAAGCCTTTAATCCAAATATTTAGTCTTCAGTTCATGAGTTACCTATAAGTAACTGCCTGTTTTCTAGCTTCTTTTCCTTAAGGAAAAAAATCTTCAGAAAGATGAGAGAAATGAGAAAAAGTACAAAGAGTTAGAAAGTTAACAAATTTTGTCCCTCACTTCTAACTTTAAGATTCTGATTTTGGTGATCAACAACAAACAGCCCTAGCAAAGTACAAAGTTATGAGTCAGTATCTGACTTACCTCTAATGAAGAAAAAGGTAAGAAATCCTTATCAAAACACCTGCTCTTTCATCCAGGACATCCAGTAACAAGAGACAGAAGCACTGAGATGAAAAACAGTGCTAATACTTAATTGAAAAAAAGTATATCTGTCCAAGAACTACCAGCTAAACTTTCCATTCCAGGCTTGTAGCCCTTCCATCAAGAAGTGAATCTGACCTCACACATGCAGCTTATTAACTACTCCTGAGGCATTACCATCCAGCAAGTATCAACAGATTGATTTCAGGTGTCTGGTCCATGTGTTTTCTTTTCATTAGGGGAAAATGCTTCTCAAGTGGCCTTGATTGAGGTCTGGGAAGCATTAACACCTATGGAATCCTTTATGAAATTACTGAAACCATGAGTCAGCTGAGCTGTTGCATATGGGTACTTATTCATGTGGAAAAAGAATATTTTAGGTAAAATAATGCTCTTATTTTTCTCTGGAGAAGCCTATATTTGTTTTCTTTATACATGTTAAGTAGTTAAATGCAAAACATTTATGAATAAGATATCCTGATGGATTTATAACAAGAATGAGCTTGAGAAAGCAGTTAGAAAGTAACTAATATAAATAAGAAAAAAAAAAACCCCACACAACTAACTAGCTGTATGAAATGCATGCACTCATTAAGCTAGCATTCCACTTTTCATAAATGCAAAAGTTAGCAGTTTTGCATCATTAAGTTATGCTTTCTTGAACATACCCATGAGTTTTGATGTGTTGACTCAACACACCAGAGACTTTGCCTGAAGATCTCACTGTGCTTTAGGGACTACAGCTGAGATGCAGTTCAGAATAGTTCCCTGCACTTACAGCAAGAAATGATCCTAGTGTGAGTTTCTAGGCTGTCTCCAGAGAAATGTGGTTTTTTTTCCAATTCCAGATACTGCTTAAATTAAAGAAACCATCTCTACCCACGTCACTAGATTCCCAGCTGGTGCAGGTCAGCACAGCTGCTTTCATTTCAGTGTAATGACTACAGTTTACTTCCACCTGCAAGCACACTTAGGACCTTTGTTGATGGACTCATTAATATGGTTGGGGGGGGATGTTTCAGAGTTGAAAGGGACAAATATGATTTTTAAGAGTCTGTATACCTGTAAAAATACTTTAGGAGGCCTGCTTTATTATTAAACATATTAGGACCAGAAATGAATGAATGAACTGATAAGGAGACTTGCATGAAAATCCGTTACATTAAATATTTATTGCTAGAAGTTTCCTTTGTACCCACTTTTACTACAGACTTTATCCATTAACATTAAAATGTCACCAGCATTTGTTTTTAGCTCAGAGCCCTTTAGATTCTGTACAGCATAACTGAATTGCACAACTCAGAAATCACTGGGATGAAAATATTTTCTCTAAGGCAATTCTGCTGGAGCAGTCATGGGTGCCCTTGCACAGAGGGAGCTAACCTTCATCACAGTGCCTCCAACAGCAGTGCTCCTACCTCTGCTGCTGGCTGGGTGTTCTTGTTTCCACAGCACCCATAAAACCACTGTCATCAGAACAGATAGGTGAGGTTATCACAGAAATAATCTGACAGGCAGAAGAGATGCACCAAGATCTCTTAACTGCCTTGTCTCCTTTAGAGGCTCCTTAGGATTACACTGGCTTCAAGCAAGACAGCACAACCTGTAACGTAAGAGCACTGCCTATACTATACTATCCTTCACTGTCCCAAACTCAGCTTACCATGGCCCAGTGGGCAGAACAGCTTCTTCCTTGTGCTGCTGTTCATGAGAGATTCAGAGCTAGTCCTCAGTTCCTGCCCTGAGAAATTATTTTCCGCCTGGCACAGAGATTCTAGCAAGGTTTCACAACTGGCAAAGTAGTTTCTGCTTCTGTTAGATTCAGGCCGGGTAGGACTGAAAGGCTGGAGAGGACTAAGGGTGGAATGACAGAAATAGGAAGTTTCAATCTTAAAATGAAATCCTTTTTCCTAGAGAAACATTCTGCCACTTACATCATGAAGATGCTGGATTGCTGCCAGGAGGTTTTAGAGAGAAAAAGGCATATGCTTTTGGCCCATCCTAGTGGAAGGTATATATAACACACTGGATTGACTCATCTCGGGCAGAAAAATTGTGCTATAGACAGACTCATAATTTGCAGTTATACAGTAAATCAGTGACAGAATTAAGCATACACAGCTTCATTTCAGAATCCCAACTCAACATCCTGAGCTCACTGACCTATAGGAAATGTAATGTATCAGCGAAGCATAGCTATGCTGTTCCTGCAGTGGAAGTGATATTTTAACAGCAGATTGCTTCTAATAGCATTCAGGGCCAGGCTGCGGTTTGGAAATGAATGTTTCCAAGAGAGAAACATCAGAGATGATGTATCACACCATAAGCAGCCAAAGGCTTTCTACACCCTTCCCAACAGTAACGCTGGCAGCACGGGATTAGCAGAGGGTTGGGAACAAACCAAGTTTGCATCACTTGTCTGGACTGGAGTAAATGGCTGAGGAACACTCAGGGTAACAGTAGGCATGCTCAAGATGTTCTGTGGTTTCCCTATCAGTGAAGCAGCCAGATGGTTTTTCCTCTCTTAGGAATTGCCCTTGTGCTTCAGTGAAGCAGATTCTCTGGAGGAACTCACTATGTTTTCAAGATAGATTTCCTTGCCATTTTTATTATGATTCCATCTCTCCAGGGGGATAGTATAGGAAGCATTTAAGTAAATAACTGAATGATGATGGGGGTGGAACGAGTGACATTTCTGGCTTCGCTTTGCAGTCATCTGTCAAGGATCAGGTTGAGGAGAATTAGAAAGCTTGAAGTAATAGTGGTTCAGTGTCCCTGCAAGACAGAACTCATTGTGACTGGCTCAGTGTCAGTTTATAACCTGGAGCATGAAGCCTTTTAAATTCTCTGTAATTTTTCAACTGCAAGGGATTTGGGGATCTTATCAGTGAAGAAATAATATTGTTAAGGCTTTTTTCTTGCAAGTGTTTCGTGCTTCTTATTAAATCCATGAGCTCCTTTCAGAAGTTGTGGAATAGAAGTTGTAAAGATCATGTGCTGCCAGCACAAGGCATCTCTGAGTCACCTGGGTTATAGCTGGATATGCAGGCAATAATGCATAAACAATTCCTCTATGTGACATTAATCAGCATACTTTATTAAAGGATACAACAATACCGCTTAGCCAGGATATGCAATAAAGGAAACTGTCTGATGTGCAATAGTATATTCCAGGTGATGGCCTCGCTGCCTTGTCATTCTGACAAGGGCCTGTCACACCTAATATTCCAGCTCCAGAAATGGCCTCTGATTCATGACTCAGGGGTGGAAAGTCTCTGCACCTTGGCCCTTCATTAAGACAGCATTTGTTCACCTCTGCTATCCTCTGTACTTACAGGTTCCCTGCCTGAACTATGATACATGAAATGTTATCATTTTTGCTATAAATAAATTGTTATAAAATTACCCAGTCCTTTCTTTAAATTCACCCGTGGTGATATCCTGCACTAGTCCATTCCCTACTAGCTACAGATTGCTGTAACATATGTACAAAACACAAGCTTTGTTCTCTTGTTGACTTAGTATGAAGTCATAATACTAAACATCTCCACTAGAAAGCAAACCAAGATGAGCTGTAGTGCTGACACAAGTCATGCAAGTTAGATTAGTTGCTGTGAAAAGCTACATATTATTTCTGAGGGACTCTTTAATGTCTCCAGGCTAACTGTATTGACAAAAAGGATTACTGCATAGTAACTTATAGTCATATTTACCACATCACCACCTGACCACATGAGTAATAACTTGTATTGCTGCTATAGCCATTCTAGTAAAGCTGCAAATACATTTCCCTATAGCTCATCAACTAAAATAAAATAACATCCACATCTCTGTGGCTTCAGAAATACAGCATTCAAAACCTAACCTCCAGAAATCAAACTAGTAACCCCCAGACAAGAATAAAATGCTAAACATATCATCTCAACCAGAAAAAAAGGCTTTTATTAAATGCTTACATATACATATGTATATATAACATAATCTAGGAATGGATTCAAAGTATTAATCAAAATTGTACTCTGTCTATTCCCCAGCACCACTCACTGCAGCAATTTTATTTTCTATACAGAGGGAACACAAAAGGTCTTGGCATTTGAAAGTCTGATAAAATTTGATTTGTACGTTTGTCTGATAAACACTTCAAACATATCAAAATGTAGTAAAAAATATTAAACGTGACAAGCAATATGGTTAAGGCAGAGTAAATCAAAATCCCACATGCAAATCTAGCCTGCCTGCCAGAGATGGAGTGTTCCAGAAAATTCAGGTCTTACGCAGAGCACACAATGTCACTAGGACAACTCCAATCCCTCTTAACAGGCTGGGGAAGTCAAGCTTTGGGCAGCAGAATACAAAGCTGTTAATTACCCTTAGTAACTAGAATCCCTGTGTTTTGTTTTTTTTGTTTGTTTGTTTGTTTTTAATGATTACTGTTTTATTCAAAGCAGAAATATGGGATAAAAAATATGTAACTATCTTTTAAAGATCAGTTTCAGAAAGGTGAGTAGTGTGGTTGTTGTGCTGGTGTTAAATGCTGCTATAAATTGGGGGTGATTTGATTTGACTTTGATAGTATGTAAGGGAAAGGAAAATAAAGTCAGCAGGAAATGTGTCAGTTCCTCATGCAACTTGAAATAGTGATTGTTTCAATAACAGTGATATGGTTTGCCATAAACATTTCTATTGGGAAAGCACTACTATACCATGATCGTTGCAGCACACAGAATTAGAAAATTCACACAGGGCAGTAGAAATTAATTTTATGAGCTATGCTGTTAACACTATAGAAATGTTAACTTGGAGGAGGGGGGAATTTGTGAACACAGTACATGAGGCTGTGCACACAGATACTCCGGGAAAAGAAAACAAATGAACAGACTTCTCTGTGGTATCAGAAGAGAAGCAGAAGAAGAGTGGGAAAAATGAGACAAAAACAAAATGTAATATTGAACATGTTCCTTCTTCATCTGTTTTTATAGAATAAATAGATCTAACATTTCTTTTCATTGGTGATTTAGGCTTCCAGACATCTCCCCTGGTTTGTTCACCATATCTATATAATATGAAACCTAATGAAATATATTAAAAAGAGAGAAGATAAACAAAACTGTTCTGGTCCCTAGAATTATGCATAATTCTGTCAGCCTTCAGATTTTCCAGGAACAAAAGCTGGTAAATGATTTTATATTGCACACTGACATGCACCTACATAAACACAGCTTAATAGCAAAGCCTTCTAGTCTGTAAAGTAGTTTTTGCTAGATTTAGAAATTTGCAGGCATTTTATACAGAAAGCCAATTATTTATCCCAAATTATACGTATATATATAAAGGCACTTTGCACAGACAAGCCACCAGTTTTCTGAATGGAAGAATGGGTAAGCTGCACACAACCTGTGACCTGAGGGGCACAATGGCCAGGAGTCTGAAGAGCCATTTCTATAGTCTAAAATACTCACAAAGCAGAGGACAGGATAGGAAGGATGCTGGATGAGTGACACAAATCTGCCTTTGGAAGACACCATTTGGGCTTTCTGCATGATCTCTCTCTGATATAAACATGGTCTTTGAAAGGAAATACTCTTCAGTGAAGAAGAAGGAAATCCAGACACCAAGCACAAAAGCAGTAGTTAGAAGGACATGGAGATCTCCTATTACTTGAAAACAAGCCATAACCAATACAGGTGAGAAGGAAAAAATGCATCTTAAATTGACATTAGACAGTGCTCCCAAATCTGTTGAATGTGCAGTACTTTGCACTAATGATCTGGGGGACAAATCCCAAAAGCAGAGAGTTCTTGTAATAGATATAAAAGCTTTACAGAATCAAGATGCTGTCACATGGAGGATGAAATTTCATTAAGAACTCAGTGTCCACCTATCTCTGCAGGGTCAAATAGTCAGGTTGCAAGTACCTCTTTTTCAAACTGGATACAGAATTGTAAAAGTTGCTCTTAAAATTTTAAGTATGTTTTCCTATAATGCTGATGAGCAGATAACTCTTGGAGCTCTGTCCTCAGCTATACTGAAAATGAGTGGCTTTGTTATTTACTTTTATCTTTTGGCATCAACACATCAGCCAGCTAACCAACTGTCCTAAAATATATTAAATGCTTTCCACCGAAAAACACAAAACCATCACTTTTACCACATACAACAAAACATTTTTTTTAACTGAAACATTTCACCTGGGCCATGCAGATAGACATCTCTGTATTTGATAAAACTCGTTGGGACTCCAAAATATTCCCATTCATAGGACATGTCCAGCACATCACAACTTAGAACTACCTAAAAATGAATAGGTCTTATGAAA
Organism: Odontophorus gujanensis; assembly: GCA_013399175.1. NCBI lineage: Eukaryota > Metazoa > Chordata > Aves > Galliformes > Odontophoridae > Odontophorus > Odontophorus gujanensis. Next base: position 750,635 of record VXAB01005830.1, on the reverse strand, counting down.
TGAGGAGATGCTCAGTAACGCAGCTGCATAAAGCTCAGTGTTGGCATAACTCAGCTCTCTCTGAATCACTCCTCTATTAGAAGTCAATCTTTGTATTACCTGGTCTAGGGAGCCTGCTTTGCAAGGGGGTTGGAACTAGATGATCTCTAGAGGTCCCTTCCAACCCCTACAATTCTGTGATTCTGTGATTGTATGATTCTGTATTAGTGTGTGCAAGCAGTGGTAACAGATTCACAACATAGATTTTATTAATGTACAATGTTTTTACATGGCAAAAACATAGTTCAGACAGATCTCCAAAGAAGTAGAAAATTGGCTCAATATAAAGTGCTCAAAGAGTAAGAGAATTCATGTCTACATGTAGTCTATGCATGTCTCTAGTACGTTTTATGTCTCTACCAAAACATGCATTTATGTTTTCAAGTTAAATCTTTGCATGTGTCAAAAGTACTTTTCTCCTTCTCCCAGAATATTACTGCCATTCATGTCAGCCTGCACATTTTGTAATTAGTTCCACGGTACATGCATTGTCTAATGTGGAATATAACCAGCAGCCCTGGAGTATTGAAATATCTGGATCTGACATGCTCAGGAGATGTTAACTGGTGTTTAAATTAAAGTAAAATGCTTGCTGCACCTCTAGGTGAGATATTTCATTCAGGCTGCTTAGATAAAAATCCCACTCCCTTACATTATATGGAACTACCAAAGGTTTTCCTTAAACTACAATATTATAATAGAATGGTAATGAAACTTGGAATGATGTTATTACAGAATTTAATTATTCATTACTGAAATTAATTAAAATAACATATAGCGCTCTAAAAAAGTAAGTTTAGCATCAAGAAAAACACAAAAGGAGCTGTTACCAGCCTGATAGGTAACCTTTCAGAATAGCACCTATTTACTATTCAGCCAGGACTGTAGCAATACAAAAAGTACTTGATGTCTATTCTTGTTTCTTAACAAATTTTTAGATATGCTCAACCTTGTACTGATCAGGTAAACTTCACAGTGTGGACAGATGCAGTTTATTGTCCTATAACTGTATTTATCCTATGACTGGAATAGATTTTACTTATCAGATTAGTGTCCAAGTCAGCACTGAACTCTCATCACAATGTTGGCTACTTTAGTCATGAAGAGGATGATTCCAAACTGAAATATGCCTTAGATATTCTTGCTACTGCAAGAATTTTGCTCATGATCAAGTGAGTGAAAATTTATCAGTCCTGCTCACTGGGTATCTCAGCAGGGTTCAGCCATGCAGAGACACATGACTGTCCTGCCCATCCCGTTCATATGGGAATGTCTCAGTACAGCTTGTTGAGAACTGAGAAGCTCATGATGCCCTTAATCTGCCCCTGCAGTACGTAAGTACTCACAAATACATAGCTGGTGTAAATGTTATAGCTTCACAAAAGCCACTGAATCCATAGCAACTTAGGTCAGCTGAGATTTTCACTTATGTGTTTTAGTATTGCTTAGCAGGTAGAGAATTCACTGAAGCATTATCAAAGTCACATTTAAAGAGCAGAAGATGAAAAGACAATAACTCTGTAATGAGAGCAGTAGCTCTAACAGTACCCCACCTCACACACCTCACAGGACCATGATTTAGGGATCTGCATAACTCCCCTTGCATAATGAAGTGCTTACCCAAGCCAGCATTGTACACCTGAGGCTGCTATACCAAAATCTAAATGAGTAAACTTTCCATTTCCGCTCTAAAGTGAGAGCATGCAAATCAGAAGTTTGTAAAGATGCTGAAACAGTCAGCCAAAACACATTACTGAGGGTTTGTGGGCTTCAGAGCTGCCACACTGCTGCCTGTGCAGCTAAGCACAAAGTTTAATAACAGGATGTCTTCTTTTTCCAAAGTTTACAATTTTTAGTCATATTACATAATGATACTGTTCATTTCTCCCTCTGCAAAAAAATCACTTCTGTGGCCATGTCATCCACTGGATCTTTAAAGCAACTTGCATTACAGTATTTCAAACTGAAAAGAAGCTGCTTTCTCTCCTCTGAGGAGAAAAAGACATTATAAGGCTGATATAGAATACTCACCCAAAAGAACAAGCAAAGATGTGCTTGTTATTTCCTTTTAACTTCAAAACAGTCAATTCCATGGTAGCACTGTTTCCTTAAAAACAAAAAGCTTTCCCAAATCATGACATTTTGCTGCCTCGCTCTTAGTTGTTTCATGGCTGACTTACAGCCCTGAGAAATAAAAGCAGCTCATTACAGAAAAATTGGTATAGCCTCAAATCCAGCAGCATAATCAGTTACTCCAGCTATTATCATGATTAATAATCACGTTATTATGAATGAACAGGGGCAAAAGACTGATGGTGAGAAATGCAAAGAAAACTGTGTACATAAACATCCATTACTACCAGTGGATGACAAATATATGTATATAAATAAAGTTATCTAATGGGAGGCCACTATTAATTCATTTTTAGATCAGATGGACAAATATTGATTAATATTCATGACTAACATCATTACACAGGTAACTTCAGCTGCAGTTGCTCTCGTGGAACCCTGGAGATGGGGAACCATTGGTGCTATCTTAGATTGGTCATCTTAGAATTTCCTTTCCTCCAATTCTTTTGAAATGCAACAGAAAACACTGAACAGATGGAAAGGATTCTCAGTGACAAATGTTACATTTAAAGCTGTCATAAGCATATACTTTCAAGTATCACTCTCCAGTGTGTGCAAAATCTCCTGAACACCTCCTTTGTATGCATTAGGTGCCGGGGAAAGTTGACCTAGGATGAAAATATTCTGTCTCAAATCTTTTCACACTTCTAGACATCAAGATATACAGCCAGACTGGGTCAAAGAGTTGAGGCTATAAAGAAAAATCCTGATCTTTTTATCATCTTATAGTGCCTAGGAAATGAATGTATCCACAAATAGGGGAATGTTTAAAAGCTGCCTAGTAACTTGCTATAAAATTTAAAATTCTGTCTACTGGATGCCATGCATAGATGTTTACTACTTTCAAACAATTCCTATATTTATTATGCATATATACTCAAGGAGTTCATGTTTTTTAACACCTTGTCTTTCCATTCCTACGACCTCAGCAGATGAGCAGAAAACTCCATCAATTTCCCTCCCAGGAAACAAACCATATATCAACAGAAGAAGATCAGACAGTCCCCCTCACAGCCACTTTTCCAGGATGCTTTTTGTTGTCTGATCATTGGTAGCTTCAGCTGAAGTTCTGAAAACTCAGCTCTTCTGAGAATAGGAGGAAATGAAGGAGCATTCCTTTAATCTCAAAACACTTGCTATGAACGCAGAAGTTGGATGGTTCTACTCAAGGTTTTTGTAAGGATATTAAGATATGGTGTTGCTGCTGGTAGACTTTGGAAATGTAAGACATACCTGTACTTAAACATAGCTACATAGACCTTAAGAGAAATGAGGCAGTTATTTTCAATAATGTGCAGAACTTCAGGCATCTTACACCAGTTAAATTAATAGAATTTGAATAGTTTCTTCTGTCCTTGCAAAGACTAACTGTATTCTCATAACCTTGATTCAAGATTAACAGTGCCTGAGGTTCAGAAGCTCTTGGTACTTCAGAATTTGGTCAAAACAAAAACTCCAAATTGCATGGATACGTTTCTATCCTGATCCTGTTCCCTTGACCTCACTCTCCTCTCCGTGGGACGCTGAGATTTCATTCCATTTCTGATAACTGAATAAGCCTAAATGAAAGGGAAAACACCAACCCTGAAATGAAAATACCTGTGGTCTTTATTTGTAAGCTGTAACCATCACTAAACAGGTGGGGAAGCATTTCCCTTCAATACAGTTCCAAATAATGCTTTTTCTTTTCTCTTCCAGATCTAGCATTTCACAGTGTCACGTTCAGAAATATTACTCATAAGGTGACAAACCCAAGCTGCTGTTTATTCTTCTCTGAATAATAAAAAAAGCAATGACCCTTTGTTCTGACCTGCTTATAATAATAATGGAAGTAAAACATAGCTGGAGCTCCAGAGGACTGCTGGCCTTTAGTGTATTCTACACTCCAGTCAAGCCATGGCCAACTCTGCACATGTGTCTGTTCTCACCATGGAGGTGTTCAAGCAAATTATCCAGATCTGTTAAAAACTGATTAAATCCTGCCTCTCCTTTTCCACTGAAATACCACTCATATCACTACTCTTCCAAAATAACTGTATTGGTCCCTACATATAGTCAGAATGGAATGTATGCTACAGAATCAATGATAGCAGGATTCATGTTGAGTCACAAATTAAAAGCTTCTTACCTCAGAAAAATCAAGGACCTCTTTCTCATGTTCCTTCTTTCAACCCAGCCAAAGGGAGTAATTCAAGGCCCAGGTGTGCAATGCTATGGAAGAGAAAGGGAATGTGCTTGCTGTATGAAACAGGTGTTGAATACTGTCATAACTGCAGCCAAGTTAATAACATTATAATGAGCAGTAATAAAGAGTCAAAAGCAATAAAAAAGGAGAAAATAATCTCTCGAGAATCATGCTGTACTTAGTATACCCTGAGAGAAAAGGGTATTATTGAGTGGAAGGGGAGGGAGAGCAGAGGAGGAGTGAGAGAAGAGTTTCAGATCTCAGTACAAATTTTTTACTGGAAAATAGGGAAGATTGACTCAAGGAGACTGTAAATACAATGTTTTGTTGACGTGGTGAATATCCTAATACCAGCATACAACACATTTGTGATCCCAAAAGCCTTTAGTGTTGGCTGGCATAAACAAAAATGATTCCGCATCTTGTTTGCTTCCTTTGATGTTTTGTTCACAATCACACAACCAGTCTTATTGCATATCTTCACAACCATGTATTTGAAATATCTCCAGATAGTAAACAATGAAGACAAACAAGGTATGAATACAGAGGCTTCACAGTGGTACTGACTGTGAATAATCTGAAAATTACTTGGGCAAAACATCTGTTGCGTATGTCATTACTGTCTGTACACAGTTTTAAGAAAGAAAATAAATAAAATGGGAAAGGCAGACACTACTTGCCTGAGTTATCCAAGTGCTATTTTGAGTCATACATGCAACCCATCCAGGCACTCTTATGGCAGTATGCTTAGATACAAGGTCATGAAGAATGGTCTCTGGACTTCGTTTGGTGACATGCTTTTATCTGACATCGCTGCAGTCCACAAGATAAACTATGGCTCATCTCCCATTCATGTAGCTCATGAGCAAAAGTTCTATTTGACATGAAAGGAAATTCAAATATAATCTGTCCATGCATGATATGGTTTCACATAGGTCAGAAAATCATCTTCCCTTGTGGAGCAGGCTGTCATTTTCAAAGAGAGCCTTATCCAAAGACGATTGAAATCACAGGAGGCATTCCCCTGATTTGTTCTCCACAGCCTGCCAGTACTCCAACTCTACAGTCCTGGTTACGTGTTTAACTTTCATTTCCCCATAAAAACTTGGAATTCAACATGCTATATGAGTTAGTGGAGGGGGTTCAGGTCCTTTTTCCATCTCTTATTGCCTTTGCACCTGATTTTATCTGTAAGGATCTGAAAAGAAAGCTAAATGAGGATTCTGAGTTCAGTCAACAACTATTTGGACAGAGAAGACATGAAATTGCATGCACAATTTTCTTAATGCTTAGGTCTTTGCCTCTACTCTGCTCAGAGAACTTTACTCTTACAATTCAAAGTACAGTTATATTGCTATTACCACTAAAACTGAATACTTTTCTGTAACTGAAAAATGATTTAGGAACTAAAAACTTTGACATGATGCCACGTGTTATCTTAGCACCTTCTGAAGATTCAATTGTACTCCATATAACAGTTTTCCAGGAAACTAGACAAAAAGTGACAGCAAAAATATTTAAAGAGAAATGAACCTGCTGGAAAAAAAAATAGCATTAAAATACATTGAATGTAAATGTAATTGTTTTTAAACCCAATGTTTTTGTAAGATAAATTCAACATTGGACAGGCTCTTTAAAAATCAATTTGCACTTGCTTCCTCTATAAAGATTTATCCCTGAGAAAAAAAAATCCATTAGTATTAAAGTGCTTAAAAACTTGGCAGACTATCTCCAAAGGCATCAATTTCTAGTGCTAATTACCACTAATTATTCACTCAGCAGTTGTAAGTTGCATTCAGTCCCTGAGGGGAGAAGAGAGATTTGTCTCTCTCCAGCGTAGCATGTTTCATATATTTGTTTCAAGAGATTTTTACATTCAGACATCAAAACAGTTTTGGAGTTCTGCAGAACTTTCCTGTCAACAGGAAAGTATCAAGGTTTCCTGTGCACGATAAAGAATCTATACAGCCCCTAAGCATCCTCCACCTGGCATGGCAGGTTTTATCTATCACGTTTCTCTGCTGTGTGGAAGAGATCGGACCCCACACGATGTTTCAGTGTCTAAGCAGATTTAATTTAGCAGGCTTCTGGTTGCTCAGGCTTGAAGGTCTAGTGTCCAACCTGGCTGTTAAACAGCTATGCTTAACTGACTCAGAGCTTATTATTCATGACCACAGTTGCTACCGAGGCCTTCACATGCTAGATCTTCAGTGCTGAGATTTGGAATCATACCAGACCCCCCACATCCCTTGAAATTTACTCCTTCAAGCACTATGAGCAGCTAATAGACTTGGATGCTGGTACTGCTCTGCAATGGCTAGAGATGATTCAACTGTTTTTCCCCAAGGTGAGTCAAGATGAAAGCTGGAAAAGCAAAATTTTTCAGGGAACAAGACGTTTATTGGAATGTTTATTTAGAAACAGCAAATGATTTCATTCTGGTAATTTCAACCCAAGCCAATTAAATTCATGTCCTCTAATTTAAAGGTTTGGGTTTTTTTGGTGCAAAATTCAACAGAAATGGACCTTTCTTATTTTCTATAAATAAAATAAAACAAAGTAAATGAATCCCTTTGTTCCAGGTAAAGTTCTTCTTTTTAAAATGTAATAATTTCCCTTCTTGCTCTTTTAAGTTCCTTTTGTATCCCTGTACTGTATTACATTGCCAAGTAAGTACTAGGGAAAATAATAATAAAAAAAGAGAGAGAGATTCAAGTTGCCTGATACAAGGAAAGAAAATGGGGCTGAGTAGAAAACCTGTTGAGAAGAATACTAATGCAGCATGACACCCCCTACGCCCAAGAAAAAAAAGATAGATGTGCATGAGAGAGAGAAGAAATAAAGGGTCAGTAATAAAAGAAATATATCACTTGTAGAATTGACTAGGCTTTACTTGAGATTTATAATCCATTCTAACTGTAGTAATTTGTGACTCCTGGAGACAGACTGCCTATTAGGTATCTAGGAATGAAACACATACAGTGGGTGAACTCACTTGCTCTTCGGTTGTGTTATTTTAAATAACACACTCTGTAGCAGAAATTTTTACTTAATTCAATTTACTCCCAGTCAACAGATGACAAAAACAGACAGAATGATTCAAATTACTTAACCCCAAGACTATGTACAAGTCAGCAAGAGAATCTGCCTGTCTCCTAATTTCTATGCTCAGCGTAACATCACATCTTCCGTTGTCCCTTTAACTTTCTTGGATCTACAGATCTCTGATCTTGCCTACAAAAGAACACTCTACTCTTAATTCAGATAAGACAGGTGTTTTTCAAAATCTTGGTATTAGCTTTCAATAATTTATCCAGCACTGCCCATCTTGGCAGCACAAGGTGACACTGTCCTATCACTTACGAGGCCAATAGTAACATGGGACGAGTTTCACTGCCTGTGGGATGAGCAGGACCATGCTTGGAGATCTTGTGGAATACAGCTGCAGAAGTTATTTAGCAGAAACTCTTACACAGCTCACTCCTGTCAAGATTGTAATTTCCTGATATAATGAACCAAAGCCTCATCTGATAGGAGTTGCTAGACTACCAGAGACTGTGCTGAAGCTGTGCTGATTTACAACAGCAGAAATTAGACTCAGTGACTACAGCGAAAGTATTGGCAGAGTATGGAACCTTTCAACACAACTAAAGGCACGTTGAATATCTGAGCACTTGGCAGGTTTATTAGCTTGGATGTGGTGCTACACTAACACAGTAGCAGCTTCTGGTAAGCTTAGACCAAGGGAGAGTAAATTAGTGACTTAGAGCTTCTGGAGGTCAAATGATTAACTTAGTATGATCAGTAAATATTCTCTGTCAGAATGTCTTTGCAAAACTCAAACTCAGTGCTTATTCACAGGTCTCTGTAGTCACATAGTTTGACTTCAGTAAGAAAGTGAACAAATAAAGTGAAAGAAAAGAGAAATTTCACAATTTCCAGTAAATGACAGAATTTTATTCCTCAGTTCAATTCATATCCTCCTGGCAAAGCACGAGTGGTATGAAATCACCTCCTTCATGTGCAAGAGTTTAAAGAATTTGATACCCAAATTTAATGAGATTTTGGGGTCTGGTTTTCTTTTTGTTTGTTTGTTTGTTTGTTACATTTCCCTCTTTTTACCTCTCAGTTGTTTGAAGACTTTTTTCAGGACAATTCTTACGTTTTGGTTTACCCCTTGCATGGGAGGAAGTATGTCTTGCCTTGTTAAAGAATAATTAGGATGTTCTATTAATCATTTCATTAACAGAGAAGAGCCGTAAGTGACTCTTGGGACTTTTGAAAGTCCTTACTGAAAGGAAGAAAAGTGGTATGTGAATCCCTTATGGATATCACTTTTTTGTACATTCTGTGGGACTGTTTTTTAATTAAAATTACTCTGTACTTTTGGTTCCGGTCAATGTGAATAAATTAAAGTGATCAAAATGATTAAATTCAAAGTACCTCACCAGATGAACTGACAGTTCCACCCTACAGACCAAAAACAGATATCTGCTAAAAATAGAAAGCAGTTATAGGAGGTTGTTCTGCCAGCAGGTTCACAGACTCCCTTAGCAATATTTTATTTTTCTGTAATACTTTCATTTGTTGCCTTCAAAAGACCTCCACACATTTTGCCTGCCCAACAAATACAGCCTGCAGAGGGTTAATTATTTTAAAAGGGTGATTTCTTTAAAATAGCTTTCTTACACAATTTTGTCTTCTGCTCCATCAAGCAACCTAAAAGATTTCATACAGGACCAAACTTATAAAAGTAGTGGAATTGTATAGACCCCCTAAGGACCTGGTCAGCAAAGATACATTCTGACTTGGAGTTTAGGGATATGGAGAATTCTTGCAAAGAAAATGGAACTTTGGAGCATAATTTGAACCATAACAAATGCAATTTAGCTGATGCTGTCATGGCATGCAATTAAAAAAATCTTCTCAAGGACCCAATTAAATTCTAGTCAAATTTCTCAAAGTAGTTGTGGGTGGTCACTTTATTTCAGATCTATAGATTCCTGGCTATTCACCACCAGAGGACTAGGAGTGGGATCATGAAAGGATTTAAGCACAGCAAATGGTGCCCTGCAGCAATTTGTCTTCATTGTGGTCTCAGCCTGGCTGCAGCTGGTTCATAAAGCGTGCTAGTCAGAGTGTTGCATGCAAACAATATGGATGTCAGATGAGTCTGGACTTCAGAACTGGTTCAGAATTGGCCTCTTTGAGACAAATAACACTGATGCACACACAGATGGAAGTAATGTTTATTTTTATGGTAGCTGAGAACACAACCATGTGTATTTTACTTGTATGCCAATTTTTGCCAGAATAACTACTCCTGTAAATGCCCGAATTCACCCAAAATAAGGATTTTGGTGATTCTCATGAAACTGAGTCTCTAAACAGTCAAATATTTAATGAAGCATGCCAGTGGGTTTCAATAAATAGATGAGAAATTCAAGGCACTGAATTCTTGGTTTGGTATAAAATCTGGAATAATTCTATGGAAAGAATATGATTCTTCTGTATCCATGTAAGAAAGCTCAGTTCATCCAAATGGAAGCGGGTCACATTCTAAAGCTTACTGAAACATACAGAAAGATATCTGCTTTTCCAGGCTTTGGAGTTTGTCTCTAAATCCACAATTATAAAACCATTCTGTGGAAAAGCCAAGAACAGAACCTCACAAACTGTTTCACTCCGTTGTGCTCATCACGAAATTGTACCGTTTCAGATCCGACTTTTGGGAATGTTTCTACTGAGATTTGCACTAAGATATTGCCTTACCCATTCAGTGAACACCCTGAAACAGTAACCAGTTATCAGAAGCACCTTCTCAAGGTATTACCAGAAGCAAAGTACACCTTTAAATACAAGGGGAATCTGCTTCTGGTTCACACAGTCCTCTTCTCCTAGAAACTCAAAGTCACTTGTGATCATTGATAAAGTGTTTTCATTTTCACTGCATTAATGGATGGAAATGAAACTTGGTGTAATTTCTTCAGAACACGTGTATTTATTCTGAATCTGCAAACAGCTGTCAAAACAACTGCTATCACAGCATTATATTGAATCTTTTAGATTCAAAAGCCAAACAGAATTCATCAGTTCAGACACAACGCAGAAACACAAAAACACAAAAGATGTATTCAGTGCAAGAAACAACCCAAATGCCAACAGAAATTGCACTTCCTCAGGAGTCAGCGATGAACTCTAATGTGTGAGGAAGGGTGTTAGTGTGGGGCAGTGAAAGGGAAAAAACTGATTTCTAAAATACCTTTCAGTAGAGCTGACTCCAAGCCATTACCTTTATCCTTTATTTTAGTTATGTTCTATGAAGAAATAGCAACAAATGGCTTGTTTTAGATCTTTGTTGGTGCTAGAAATCAACTGTTTTCTTCCTTGGATGTAAACTTGCCAGGGCCATGTGTATGGACCAGAAAACGGTATATCCCCAGGGAGAACAGCATTTTCATAAAGATTACAGTAAAGGAGACATCAAACATGAATCCAAGGTAAACATGCCTTCATCCATTATAGGTCTTGCTCACACCATCAGCCTGTAAGAGGATGTCATTGTGCTCATTTGAGATCAAGCAGCTGTTGGTGTTGGCAGCAAACATATGAGAATTGGCTATTTGGCTTATCTGAGCTCATCCATATTAATGCCTTATTTCCACAGAGCAAAATCTAGGTGCTTCTTGAAAATGCCCTTGGTGCCATCACCTCCTAAACCTTGCCAGGTAGATCGCTCCAAACATTTATTACTTTCAGACAGAGAAGATGCTCCCCTGTGTCTTTATTTCAATTTAAATTCCATTTGTGCTCTTTTGTCAGATTTTCTGCATTGAGTTATGAATAATGCTGACATTAGCTCTACCATTATAGAGTTTGAGCTCTTTAATTAGATCCCCTTATTCAACTTTTTTTTCTGAGGTTAAGGTTTTAAACTAGTCCTCATAACTCATTCTTTTAAATCTGAAGGCAACAGTGTCAATGCTTTACTCTCTTGTTCCTCTTTTTTTCATGTCCCATAATATTCCTGCCAATGCAATGACCGGAATTCATTGCATCAGTTGGGGGCTGCCCACCCACTGTGCAGTGATGGTCACACACACTTTGGATGTGCATACTAAGATACATCCTCATTTCTGCATGCCTAGAAGTCAGCTCTGGTTCCAGAACATCCTTTCTGTTTGCTTTCTAATTCACAGCTATTTTATACCAAGAAGAATTTGAACTCTTGGATTCGTTCTGTTCTTTTTGCTGTCCCCACTGTTTTTTGCCTCCCCTGTACATAAACAGCCACCTTAAATTCTCACCTACTTTGCAAGCAAAAAGAAAAGCTGGGAACTACTGCAGTGTTTCCAAATCTTCTAAATTAGTTAGAGATTTAGATTAGTTAGAGACAGCTGCAGCTCGAGAAGTACCAATAACGATACCTTATGTATACAGCATCAAGTACTCTTAAGGAGTCTTGTGAAGCACCCAGTTACAAGTTCACCTTTAAAATGAGCAAGTACTATTGCTGCCATCTGGCAGAGAAACTGAGTCTAGGCATTGAAGTACTATGAGCTAAGAAAGAAAGGCTAATGTCTTAAAGGGCAGCTCTCAATTTCTGAGCTCTCAGCTCTATCCACTTGAAAACAGTACAACTGTCTGTGAAAATGTCTCATTTGCTGCATGTGCTGTCTCAGTGTCAAATATATATTCATTGTTGCCATCGCTTCTGTCTTTTTTTACTGGATGTGGAATTTTGAAACGTATAAAACAAATCTTTCTTTCATAGGAATTTTTTTTTCAAGGACACCTTAAAATGGAGACAGTAAGACACATTCACGTCTCAGTATGCTGGGAATAAAGCATGAAAATCTCTTTATGGAGAATATAACAAAGTAATTTAACTACTCTGTCCACAAGCAGGACATTTCTCTACTCTGTGAACCCCCTCATGGTTTATACCTTGATAAGTGATGCTAAGAGAAGATAATGTCCTGCCTGTAAAAGATTCAGCGATATTGATTCCAAATGGTGGGTATGAAGAACCAACTTCTTGGTTTGTTTTCTAAATTTTATAAAGATTTGGGAGCAGGAGAGGGGGGTGGACGAACTGTACTACCTACTGTCCTTCACAGTATCTGTATCACTGAAGAGATATGGATTCAGAATGCAAGAAAGATGCTATGCCAAAAATCAAATTGCAGTGTATTGTCTATTTCACAGCAACATTGAAGCAGAAATTAATTTTCTACTTCTGATATGAAAAAGGATCCCTGACAGTTTGAGAACAGGGAGAAAACACTGTGTAAAAAGATATGCTAAATCCCCCCAAACATGCATTAACAGTAATGGTAAGGGACAAACCACAGCTCCCTGGCAGAATAAAGGCAGCTGAAAGTGTGGCATCACCCCTTCTATGACAGCTGCCTCCAGAATCGATATTCAAAGGAGGTTCAAAGTGGTGACACAAACCAGAATAGGCATGTGCAATTCCTTTGGCAGCTTGAAATGGCAGGTGGAAATGCAGCTTTCTATCTGAGCCCAGCAGCCTCGATATGTAAATCCATTTGTACTCATTATAATCTAATCCTACTTCTTACCTGCTAGAACACATGGACAGAAAGGAAACAGGTCTATCAAGGAGAGCAACAGGCAGGGTGTAATTACTCTCTATGGAAAGAGACAATGGACTGAATTTCCTTTCTTATCGGTAAATGGAACTAGAGTAATATCACCAGCATCATCTCCCCTAGCAATACTGCTGAATTTGGTCCTAAATGTATAAAAAGACAGCCAAATAATCAGGTGTTAACTGTCTTCAATACAAGCCTCACAAGATGCTTATTTAGAGGCACATTCAGAGGAACAATTATGAAAAGACTAAATGGAGACAATCTGAGCTGTAACGGTGGTGTTACATTGGGAGATTACTGTGGCAGGGTTGCATGTTTAGCTCCCCTCAGCATCCAAGCAATTCTGCCTCTGCGTGACCATTAGTTTTGCCATAAGTACATGGGTCTGATCTTTGCAATGCATCCAATAATAAATGCAGAAGGAGAGGAGGATACTTTGAATATGAGTGTGTATTCCAGCTTCAAATACTTTCCAAACTTAGGAGCAATGGACCCTGAGATATTTCAGACAGGATTTATGTACCTTTTTAAGAACAAAAGGTGAAGTAGGTCTGGCTTTGAAACGGCAAGTGCAGACCAACATCAGTGAAGGGAAGGGGAGAGAAGGCCTCAGAACAGGTGGACAGTTAGGAAAACCATCCCCACACTGTATCTTCTCTTCCAGGTACTCCTGAGCAACACGACTTCTTAAGCTGTACTCAACTGTGTCACTTTCTCTGGAGCTTTACTAGAAAAACAATTCTTGTCTGCCTTCTCTTCCTGGTAAAGCACATCTCAGAATATTGGTGACTGAATTTCACTTTCTGTGCTGGAAGTTCTCTAAACTTCATCACTGCCTTTCACTTCTGTAACCTGTGCATTGTTGATTTGATACTGAACATCGCTTGCAGTAGACTGTGTAATAATTTAATGAGTATGTTCACAGGAACTGCTTGTACTCTGAATTACTTTGTTTTCAGGGCCTTGTGACTGGGCCACAGAAAAGGATGCTTGCTATTTTGCTTTCTGATGGCTCCTGCACACAGCATGGACAGATCACTGCATCTTTTTTTTTTTTTGCAGCAAGCCAAGATACCCAGGGAAATAATGTAAAGCAATGCAGGATGCTGTGGGCAGGGAAAAAGAGACACAGACAGCAAGGAATGTGCAGTGTGTGCAGAAGGGTATGACAGAGAAAAGGGGAAAAAGGACTCTAAATAAACCTTAGTTCCACTGGAAAGAAAAGGAATTCTTAAAACTGTGAGAAAAAAGTCTATTGAGACTGTGGCAGCCCGAGGTCTGAGCTGGGCTGAGAGCAAACTTGAAAAGGAAGGTAGCTGCTGCACAGCCTCAGGGTGTGTATGTTGGGTGATGAGTTGTTCACATTGCTATTCCATCTCACATGTTTTCTCAATTTTTAGAAAATTTATGGTCCTAGCCTAACTTCTAATTAGACCTGGCTCTGGAATTTGCAAAGCCAGTGCTCTTGGTACTCAGAAAAGGATCCTCTGCTGACCTCATCATCTTGTGCTGAGTCATGAAAAAATCAAGTCCAGATGTACAACTGGGTTACTAAGAGCAAGACTTTCCTCTCTCTCACAGGCTCCTTAGTCTGAGCTGATTAAAAGACACAGATAACTGTCAGAGATGACTCGCCCACAAGGCACGAAGCTCTGCCCTCAGTCCCACACAGATCCCCAGCCTGGGCCCTGCTGGGGCCTTCTGCCTGCTTCAAATTAGCGCAGCACAAGTACCTTGTTCACAGCTTCTCTAATCAATCAGTTATGCACACAGTCCTTGTGTATTCAGGCACATCATATTTGAAAGTATAATTGCCACAGCAAGACAACACAAACTAGAAACATTAACAAATCTTATTTTCTCATATCCCCCTTCTAATCGAGGATCTGAATAATTTAGTATGGGTTGACAGCTCTTGATTACACTTTGCACCTTTTAAAATTGTCTAAATGAAATTTCAAGTAATTTAAGCAGCAAGTGAAAATGACACATCTTTGGGTTTGGTTTTTTTTTGTGCTTCATAGGCAGGAGTACTGGAAGTGTCAGTTTTTAGCAGCCTCAAGTCAGATTCTGCAGCACTTCCCTGCTAGGAAATGCCTGACGCTGGGCCTGTGTGCGAGGGGGAAAACTGCTGAAGTGAGTGAGGATCTCAGGGCTCAGTCAACACAGAGAGAGGGTAATAATAATGAAAAAAGAGCCATGACAAGCTGGCTGTGTACCAGTTTACTTGGCACCTTGCTATGACAACAGCACACAGCCTAACGAAGGAGGAGCTTCACAGAAAGAGGAGATTCAGTTTGCAGGTGTGTGTATGTGTATGTTGGGTTATTCCCACGTGGATCTAACCAGGGGGTTGGGGAAAGTGGAATTCCTGTAACTAGCAGAGCCTTCAAAAAGCACATGCAAAATGTCACACAATGAGAGAAACTGCTGCTACTTATCAGCAAGCTGCATCTAAGCTGCTAGTTGCTCAATTGAGCAGTAAGTTTATTAGCAAGGGGACCTTGCTTTCTGCCTCTGCAAAGTGATAAGGGAGTCTATAATATTACAGAAATGAAACCTTTATAATTACTTTTTATAGGAGTTTAGACTGTATACAAACTAGGCAGACATCTTGGGAATATTCAGCTTGGCTGGAAAGCTCAGAAAATGAGTTCTAATTTGTAGCTTTCTAGTTTAATATCAAAAAACACGTTTCCTGATGGCATTTCTAATTTTAGAATGCACATTACTGAAAAATCAATCTGATACTTCTTTTTGCCTTTATAGGAGATCCATTAAATAGGGATGCTTTCAGAATGCAGGTGACTTTCACCTTCCAGACTTCAAAACCCAGGCAAGGTTGCAAATGCTAAGCAGCTCCCAAAAATAGGTCCATTGCCCTTCACAGAAGGAGGAAATAGAGGATTGTAGCAGAATGAATACCTGCAAGATCTTGGAGCAATTTTAAGCCTGTTCTTCTGGATTCATCTCACATTCTAGTGAGAGTCTGTTTCATATTCTGTCTTCTTCACCAGTTCACACATCCGTAAAACACAATCCCGTGATCTAATTTGTCCTTCTTAAAACGGAGGTGCATGATGTGACTGATATTTTTTACACCAGTAGAAATGGAACTGTCTAATTACAAGTAAATCATTTGTATGTGACAAGCCCAGAGTAAATGAGGAAAATATCTTCTTCTACCCATAATGTCTGAAATGTACATTTATTTAAATGAGTTGAAGAAAATGGAGGGAGGAGTCACTTCAGGCTGCTAAAGAACAAAGCTAGGATTCTTTGTCCTTGCTCTTACCTACTGATGAACAGTGGAAGAATTTTGAGTGCAGGCTGGAAAAAAAAATCTTATGTAAATCCCATAGAATCAGTGCCTCCTACAACCACAACACGAAACTAAATTGTGGATAGAAGAGATACTGGTTAATTTTGATAGCAAGGGAATGGCAATATGTTGCAAGACAGACACAAGATGGAACTGAAAGGTAAATACTGGAATTTGGACTTAGCTAAAAAAAAAATTGAGTAATTTATAAGGACTGGCTTTCATCCCATTTTACTGAGGTCTCAACTTGTCATACGGTGAGTGGGTTCTTGGTGTGAACTTTGCAAATTACAGCTTCTTCACAATTTGTCCTCTTAGGACACCATTCCCTAGATGGCCTCAAGGGCCATTACTGAATGGAGCTATGCCCATGCTGTAGGGAAGTCGAGAATTCCTTTTAAAAATAAATATATACATACATACATACATGGATCAAACATCTTATTGTTTTTTTTTTATGATTCTAACTATTTATCAGCTTCCTCTTAAAAAGGCAGTGTTGTGTTTAGTTGCAAAAAAGTGAAAGTATTTCTAGAAAATCAGCACATTTTGCTAACTATGCTCTTTAAAAAATATATAATTGCCAAAGAAACTCACTAACAACCAAAGGAAATAATCATAGGCTTTCAGAGAAACATTTCAAATATTTCAAAAAGTTATTCCCACTTAGCACCATGTAACATTCTTCAAAATATAAATTACACATGAGATGTTATCCCTGGAAATCTAATTTAGTTATTACCGTTTTCTTATATAGAACAAATGAAAAGAAACACAGAGAAGCACAGAAGAAATGAATCTATCAGAAACTGAAGCATGTCAGCATGGAGCACTGGCATTTCAGCTCAATTTTGCAAACAAAAAGAATGATTAGAGAAGGAAAGAATTTAGGAGTAAACAATGAAGGAAAAGAGGCATTTATTACAAATGTCATCATGCAATGCCAGATCTGGTTAAGTACAGTGTGTCACTACCTCTATGGTTAGATGTTATTCAGTTTCAATCTAGCTGACTTATGACAGCCATAAGTGGAAATTCTTATAAGGTGTCGCAGAAATATAATCAGCCTCCAGAAACTCTCGCTCATCTGCCAACGAAGCAGCACAGCAGACTAATATAAGTTGAGGATGGACAAGGCCATGATGATGTGAAGGACCACCCTGCACAGCTTTTGGAGCTCACCTAACTCATCTCATCAAACTGTAACAGAATTTGGAGTAAAAAGTTCATTAATTCTGTATTTCTAAATGATTTTTTTTTGTTCCCCCAATGGTGCTCATTTCAACCTCAGGAATTATCTTTTGATTTCTTGGACCAACACATTTTTTAATTCCTCAATGCCAAGCACGCTGAAGTGGAAGCTTTGATGCAAGTACCCTTTATACCTTGAGGAAACCACGCAATGTTATCGTTTTCCTCCCATTCCTTCTGTCCCTGTGGTGGTTGGGGTTTACAAGTAGCTCTGGCTTTTAAAACCAAAGCATGCAACTTGATTCATAAAGCAATGAAATGTCAGAGAAAATGGGACAAAGATCACATCAGGCTGATGAGTTTGTAATTACAATGTCTGTGCATGTCCCATATGCATACATATGGTTACAAACTGAAGAGGAAAATTAAGCCTGCATAGATGATGCTTTCTCACTACAAGGAAAAAAAACAAAACAGCAGTGGCTGGTAAAAGTAATGATCCTCTGTGTTTTGTTTACTTGGCTTTGGCAGTGTTCCTATATGCGTTGCCTCTTGCCTGCAGTCCATTTTTTGAGACATATTGCAGAATGACATCGTTATGAATATAGGTATTATTGCTGCTGAATTCCAGGTGATTCACTCCCTGAAAATAGTGAGCATCATTAAACCAACTTTCAAAGTATTCCACAACTCCTCAAAGAGACCAGCACATCATATAGACCTTCTTCAAAGGACTCCCCTAGGCGCTACTCAGGATTCTCCCCCGTGACAGATATTGCTGCAAACAGCAGCTGCTTTGCCTCTCCTTGTATTATGTTAGAGTGAGGGAAAGTGAAAGCTATGAATCAGCCTGCTATCAGGAATACAAGGATAATGAAACAAAGAATAATTAGGGTGCCAGAAGTACCATTTGGCACATATAAATTATAAGTAATTTTTGAACACTGGTTTTCCCAGCTCCATAAAACTTCTACTCTTCCCTAGTGAAATTAGGCCAGTATTGCATCACGGAAGCTGTGAAACAAGTTCTCATAACAATTACATTCTATCCTTGTTTCTGTTTTGACTTGGGAACAGCAAGCTTTCTGATGGAAGAATGAAGTTTCTTATATGCATTTACAGACGGCTGTCTATTTGAGTGACAGACACATGCTGGAGCAGTGTTAAAAGCTGTCACTCTGCTTATGGAGCAGTTGCTTTGGAAAGATTACAATGTAATGCTAAATAAATGATATCAAACTAAAAGTAAATAGAGCAATTAGAAAGCAGAAGGTTTTTTTTTTTTTTCAATTCTAGACCAATATAAAGAGATTGAAAAATGGTCATGTGGACTGAGGTATAAAGAAGACAAGACCATATTCAGTTTTAGGAAGAAATGCAGCCTGTTATTGGGAAAACAGTTAAGTATTTTCTTATCAGTTTGTTCAAATGAGATGACTACTACAGCTGGCAAGTCTGTCTTCTACCACATCTTGTCACCTGAAGGGAAACCATCCAATATGGGACATTTTTTGACCCAGTGGCTCAAGTCCCACAGGTGATGAAGAGCACATGATGTATGAAATAAGTGCACGTCCCAAAATATGAAAAAGTATCATGCCAGTAAATAGAGAAAACATATACACATATCTGTTTGCTAGGGAGCCACAATCTTCTGTCTTTTTCCCCACTAAAAACTGGATTACAACTGTTCTCAAATCCTGAAGAAGTTCTGCAATTTATTTCTTTCTTTTTTCCACAGGAAGTATATAGGAACAAAAGCAATTGGGTGTCACTACAATCATCTTTTTCTTCTTATTATATGTATCCAGGAAAACCAGGAAAAGAACTCTGCACTGCAAAGGAGGTTTTTTTCACAGTTTCCTAACCTGTGTTGCTCCTGTTGCATCTCTCATAAATTCCCAGCGCCAGACTAACTACAGCTCAAACATACATAGGGAAGCACTCAAATACTAACATATCCAGAAAGGCTTTTTAAACCAAGAATTGTGTAATTTTGTGTGTGGGATGAAAACCTGAGAGAGAGAAGAGTTCCTTCAACAAACAAAACCCATAAATTCTATGATTCTAGGAATGCTGTGATCCTATGAAATGCAAAAAGCACCAGGAGCAAGTATCTAACTTTCCACTCAAATTCTAATTTTCTACATCTTTTATCCTGAAGTGAAAGAAACATGAACATACTTTCCAGTCATAAAGATTATGAAATGCTTTCCAAGTTCAAAAAAATCAAAGATCAGAAAGAATGGTTATTTTTCAAGAGTTGGAGGGGAACAGACATACGTAGACTGCTTGGATAAACCACCAGGAAAAATCCTGGACTTGGGTAAAAGTGAAAACGTTGAGCCAGAATTTAGGAAGACCAAATGAAATGGTTCAGCAAAGCCACGTTAAACTGTCATCAAATATCTGACAAGGAACTCATCTGATAAGGGATTAAAAGGGAACGTGAGTCATGATGGTTCTGTGGAAGAAAAATTTTAGGAGACTAACCTAATTGTATTCCCTGGTAAAATTACTGGTATTTTTAATGGAAGTAACACATTTAAACGCCTCTAAAGGTAACATTAGAATACTGTAATGCACAGTATACCATCCTATAGGTAAACATTAAGTGGATTAGTAACGAGCCACATGGCAGGTTTTACAAATCTATTTTCAGGGAAAGCTGTCATGGAAAAATGGAATTTTAGTGCATCACTGCCTACTAGAATTCAATCCTTTCATCAGTGATCCAGAATTAACTGTAAAATCACTGTTGAGAAAATTGGCGCTGCTGTAGCTACTGCTTGAAAGAAAAATTGGTTAGAACACTGAACAGAGCTGCTTGGTAAATTGGGGGAATTCAAGCAAGGGGCACTCATACACTGCCAAATGCAACTGGACATAGCTGAACACAAGGAAGGCAGGCCATGCCTATAACACAAAGGATTTATAGCCTGGAAAGAAATTGCTCTGAAAAGATTTGCTGCTAAGAGTTGATATGCAGCTGAATGTTCGAGAATCCAGGATGATGTTGCACCAAAAAGAAATAAAATTTTTTTTGCATAAACAGAGGTAATGTGAGTAGAAATGCAATTTTTATCTCCTTGCCCAACACTCATGAGTCTGATATAAAAATTCTTCTTGCAGCTCTGGTACCAATACCAGAGAAAGAAGCATAAAAATGGGATTCAAATAGATGCTTTACAATACTGTACTTAAAAAGCTCATTCTACTTAGCTTATCATAAAGAAGGAAAAAATGTGTCTTGAGAACCAAGAGGAAGATAAAAATGCCATGTCCTATAGTCTTTTAATCTGGCAGAGTAAAAGACAGGAAGATAAGAGAATAGGATAGAGGCCCAAAAAAATTCAAATATTTTTTTTCACTTCCAGACTGGATGTGTCTTTACAGAAAGTATTTCAGTTAAACTCTTCTCAGCAAAAGCAGTATGGGATAAATGACTGATCTTTTATAGTAGAGACTGAAAATTTAGATTAGTACTGATCAGGTGCAGTTGTAAAATCTAAAGGCATTTCCATTCAGCCTACCACCTTTTTTCTACAGGTAACAAGGATAGCTTCCTTTAGGTAGTGGACACTGCTCTAATAGCCAAGTATTCTTGGGTCATGCTTGAGTATTTTGGATGCCTCTTCTGCTTCTGTAGCTCAGACAAGAAGAAAAGCAATCACCCTATACTGGAGTGGTATCCATGTTCCTGATATTACACTGCATCTTCAGTAAATGCTCTGAAAATGAATCAAAGATGTATCCTAAGGGCAAATTTTCCTCACGACTTCTTGTGGTATGTCAGTGTATTATTACCTGCTTTTAAAATTTCTGCAATGTCTGTACTTGAAATCAGAGAATATACCAATGTGATGGTTTATTGCCACCGTGAAGGTTTCAACCAAAGAAAACATCTATTCTGACATCCCTGTCAGATGCTGTATCATTTTGTTCAACTTTAGACCTTATATGGGCTCTTAAGCAACCTTCTTCTCTCAGAAAAGCCTTACAGATTCTCATAGGTAATATATTAAGCTACCTTCCACTCCTTTGGCTGTGTTAAATGTTAAATGTTAAATGCTCTCAGATGTTCACCTTTTCTTTGGGCTGAGTGGCAGGGCTAAATTTTGGATAGATAAGAGTCCTTCTCCCTGCAAAGACTATTCAAATCTTGCTCTTAGACACTTGAGTCCAAAAGGAAACTGTCATAGCTCTGATTCATTCATTTCTTTCAGTTTTCTTCCGTCAAAAGGGAAACAACACAATAGCTTTCCTCCACTCACAGTTGAACTGATTTTCTATTTGTGCTAAAGGAATAAGAGAAGTAGAACATCCAAAAATGAGATCAGGGCTGAGTGACATCTGTCTTCACCCTGTGATGGAAAATGGAGTATTTAAAAATGATATACACTTGATTTTTACAGGAATTTAAGAAAATACATAGGTTTGCTTGCACCTTATGATTAATCCGTTCATCTGCAGTTGACCTTGTCTTGACACCTGGAATAAAACTGCTCAATTCTGTGTTATATTTGACACCAGTTTAATTTCTGGTCCTAATTGACACAGTTATTCTTTTAAAAGGCTTGAGTATTTAAGAGGAGTAGTATCTACTGACAAGGAGATGGGCCATTCTAAATTAGGGCCATTGGATGAACAGATGTGAATAGACTGATCGTAGCTGTTGCTGCAGAAAAAAAGAAAGAAAAAGCATTCAACAATTCTACTGGAAAGTAATGCTCGTTTTAAGTACAGTCTATTTCTATATGGTTGAAAATTTAATTCTAGAGTGCTGCCATCCAAATAATGAGGTCAGGGAAAAAGATGTAGGAGCATGAGGACTGCAGCGTATAAAACCACACTGTACTGCAGACAGTACAATGGAATATACTGGAAGGTTGTTTTCTCACTGATGGTATTTCTGAAAGAAAAAGCATTTTATATCTAAAGCATTTTAACCCATTTTAGAAATGCAGTTTCTCCTATATATGAAACTATTGTACTAGCATATTCCTGAAAATGGGTGCTGCAGTGCATTAGGATTAGATGCACTATGCCATCCCACAAAGAAGATGAAAAGGATCTGAGTGTTGTTAGGTCATTTGCATATGCTGCCAATAAAGAATGAATACTTAAGGAGGGCATTTATGTAAAGGATTGCTTTAGGAGCCAAGGATGATCAGTTCAGATCAAATGTCCCTTACTGGAAACTTCCTTATGAAGAAACACAATCCTTAGCTGCTACTGAGAAAAATGCACTGCGATTCAGGAGGTGGTCAATACAGGTGGTTTAAGTTGTGTTTGAAATTCTTTGGCTGGTTTTAGGCCTGTCAGCACCACAGAGACTGTGAGCTTACCTAGCACATCTGTGGGAAACTGGCCTCAAGGAGAGTTTTGACCATATCCTGTTCCTCTAAACAGTCTTTTTCCTCTAAAACTGAAGCTGGTGTTGAAAGTAAAGTGGCAAACATTCACCCATGTATCTCCCTCAAGGAAACCCCTTCCAAGTTGGATTTCCCCCTCCCAGCATAACTAATTCATCTGTAGAAGGGGAGCTATCTGTAGAAAAGGTGCTATTTTATTCCAGACACACAACCCAAACAGGTTGCAGGACACAGAATCCGATCTAAGGAGTCAGCTTTGTATCTCATCAGTCGCATCATACAGCATATTTTCACACAAAGTATCCACATAGATATCAAGAAGATCTCTCTCCAGAAAGGATTCATCCTTTTGATGCTAATGGACACAGACAGACAAAGAAACAGAAAGCAAGAGAGAGAAAATATGTTGGTAGAGTAACTTCAACTTACAGATAAAAGTAATTTCTCCTCTTTCTGGCACATTGTACATGAACAAGTTGTAAGTTTCTGACATTATTTCAGTGCCAGTAAATTTTCTTGAGTAGCTACTGGTGGATGCTCATTTACAAATGTTGTAAATTAAGAATACAAATTGTTTCAGCTGCATACATTGAATCTGTGTTTCCCAACATTTAACATCTAGATCAAGGTTTCTGGAATGAACACTGACAGTTACAAATGTTCCTTCTGTTAAAATTACTGTTAGGTTAGCTGTTTTGATTAAAAATTGTTTGGTAGAACATTCACAAGAAATGAAGTCTGAAATAGGACTGAACTCAATTTTGATGAAAGGTGTTTTTCTTTTCCAAACTGAAATAAGTATTCAAGAGGGATGACAGAACTGGAAAGCTACAAGTAATCTGCCGGCCTTCATTCAGGAGTGCAGAAAAGACAGGTGTAAAACCTTGCATTTTCCCTTAGTATTCTTGCTTTGAGCCCCAGAACATGTACTGAGAGGAAATATACTTTGCTGTATAGCTGCACTTTCTGACTAATACATTCTAATTAACAGCCCATAATATATTGGCTAAAGACAGTCGTTCTGTGCTCAACACATTTCATACATGACTACAATTTACTGGTGAGTGTATCACTCTGGGAAGGAATGCTGACCTGGAATCTATGGTTATTTACTGCTCACTTCATCCGTTTCTTTTAAATTGAGCATTAGATAAACAAGATTCTTGCTTTTACCTACAGGGAGAACTACTGTAGAGTCCTCCTCACAACTGCAAGCTCTTTCTGTGATTCCTCCTTTTACAGCAAGTCATTTTAATGTTTCAACCTCCCCTAGAGGGTTATGTTCAGAGAAGGCTTACTTAATTACCCAGTCATTCAAGAGATGATTCATCTGGGATTCACTTTAGCATCTCTAAGTCTGGGTTGTCCTTAATCCAGTGGTTTCCATTAAATTGTCCATGATACCATGGTCATTACAAAGATCTACCTTTAACTAAGGCTGGCGCCTGACTTTAAACCTATGAGGACTTTTATTAGAATAACATGGTCTACTTGTGGACTGAAGATTGTGTGAATATTTCATTTTCTCCCTGAAACAAAGCTTAAGAATGCCACAGCTCTTCCCCCTGAATTGAATAGTAAATCATTGTACTTTATAATCTATCATAAAGGCAAGCTACCAACCAAAATCACTTTTCATTCCAATCACTCTTCTTCCTACAAGCTAACACTAACAGCAAATTAGTGTACCCATTCAGGCAATAATCAGTTCATTCTGTTTGATTTCTCTTCCCAAGTTACAAAAAAAAAAAAAAAAAAATAAAAATAT